>CAMOHE010045796.1:134113-164762 GCA_946598075.1 Artocarpus hirsutus | reverse complement strand
AAGCTTTTAGTGGAGTAGCGTTGGAGTTGATAATTATGAAATGTATATCTGGGATATTGGGTTTCATAATTATCAAGAGCTTGAACTATATAGGTCCATTTGGTCCCTTTTGCTAGCTCACAAAATCCTGTAACGATATGGCGTGCTTTTATAATAATTGGTGACTTATGTCGATTTATTAGATTAGTTGAAAATTTGAAAGAATCAAATAATTCATGTCTGTTTGTCGGTTGAATTAATTTTGTGAATAAAATTAATTCAAGATAAACTTGTTGAATTATTGGGATCAGATAATTCTTGTCTGTTTATCAGTTGATTTAATTTTGGATAAATTAAATCAAGATAAACTTGTAGAATTATTAGGAATCTATTTATTTTCTTAGAGACTATCTAGATAAAGTTGTTTTAATTAGATAACTTCTCTATTAGGTTATTTGAATTAGAACTGAGGCTTTATCCTATAGAATCTCGGGTGAAAAATAAAAGATTCGCGTGATTTTTATTTCGGCAGTTCGGCATGCCGATCCTAAAGTTTGGCCTGCCGATCAGGCAAGTTCAGCTTGCCTATGAAAAAGTTCGGCCTGCCTATGCGCGAATTAAAAATCGCGCGTTTTCACGCGTTTTTACGCGTATCTTATTCGATCTTGACCCGAATTTGATTCCGTTTCAAATTTTTGAGACCTTATCAGAGAAGGAATGACCCTAGACCCAACCACTATAAATAGGGAGTGAGTCTAATGATTTATTCAGATCAATAGAGAGATTAAGAGTGATACTCTACTGGTGAGAATCTGAAACTCCTTGAGAGCTCTTGTTCACAAATCACGAACACTAGCTTTGGGTTCTCTCAATTGATTGGAAGGAGGGTCACCTTGAGGAAGAGCTATACGTGTGAGCCCACACTCACTTTGATCGTGGATAGAGAATAGCAAAGAAGACCAGTTGATTGAGGCTCTTCTGGAACGTTACTTCTCTACACAGATTTCGGGAGCTTTTCGACGAATACAAGGTCAGTAAGATCAGGTTAATTTATACATATAGCATGTCAAACTTGTGTTTTAGAAAATACTCTGATTTAAAATTTTTAAAATTCCGCTACGTATTATTTTTTCAACACAAACAAGCTATGAAAGTTCAAGTGGTTTTTCACTGAGGGGAATTATTTAGCCCGAGCCGGTGAAGCGGTACCTAAAGATCAGCAAGTCCTGAGGACATTCGAGCAGGGACACATTTGGTCAAAGAGGCCATGGGCATCAAGCGAGGTTATTGACGTAGTGGAGAAATTGCACGCCAAGTCAGAGTCTACTCAGCAACAATCCTTCCTGCTTTGGAAGTCCAACCTCTCCCGCCATGGCTGGTTTGGGGAGTCCAGTATAATAAACCTTTGCCAAAACATCTCACCTGCTTGGTTGGTCAAGCAGGTGATAGTAGCTAGATGCATCGTCGTGGACATCTCAGGGCTGAACACCAACTAATCCAGGTGGCCAATGAGAGAGCCATCATTGTCCAGTTCGAGGACTCGTTGAGTGGTTCCCTCGACTTGGTGCCACCCGTTGCCGACGAGGACCTCAAGAACGTAATTCGGTGCCTCTATCCATCGCGCCAGCTCTAGGTCGACAATAAGCTTTGAGTTTTTTTTTGTCAAGCTCCCTCTGACTTTTAAATTTTGTTGCAAATATGTCTTCTCGGTAGATGTCTAAGGAAGAGCGGCAAAGGATGATGGAGAACCTTTGCCGCTCGAAGGGGAAAGTTGTTTCAGGGTCCAAGAGGAAGAGGACCCCGAAGGTTGAGCAGCCTCTCGCCACAATCCAACCTATCACTCCATCGATGCCTTTGATTAAGGCAGGGGCGGGCCTCGTCCAGCTAGGACCCACCACCAGCTGTCGTGGCTGCCTTGCAACCACCACCAGCGCATCTGTCAAGGAGGCTTTGAAACACCCACCGCTTGATGATTGAATCCATCAGGGAGGCCGTGCCTGGAGACTCATTTTTTAAGAGTCTCCTAGAAGAGTCCTTCTTGGATTTATTCCATGCTGCCTTCTGCTCCTTTGCTAAGGTACATCAAGTTCGTTTCCCAAGCTCCTTTTGACTTGAAATTTCATTTGCTTTGACCACTTCTCCTCTTCAGGCTTGCGTACTTTTAGAGATGGCCAATATGGCCGGTGTGCGCGAGATCAGCTTTAAAAAGCTAAAAGCAGAGAGAGCTACCCTGAAGAAGGTCAAGGCAGAAAAGGCGCTTGAGTCAAAAAGGGTTGAGCATAAGTAGGCAAAGGTGAACTCTACTCGGGCCGAGGATGAGATGAAGAGGGCCTAGGAAGAGGCTTACTAGGCCAGGATCGCTGCGGACTAGGCTCAGACTGAGGCAAACCAAGTAAGGGTCGAGTTGCAAGCTGTTAGGGAGGAGTACGAGCGCTTCCTTAAGGAAGAGCTACCCAGTCGACTCACCATGGCAGTCTAGGATTTCAAGGCCTCCGCAGAATACATGGATAAGTACTATCTTGGGATGATTGATTTGCAAGAGCACATTCTGAAAAGGCATCCTGAGGTGACTAACTTTGACCGGTCCCTTATCATTGAGCCGGAGGCAGACAAAGAGAAGGAGCAGGTCATCCGGGAGGCCATGGTGGACTTGGACGTCGACAACGGGAACGATGAAGATGAAAACGCCAGAGATAAGGCTCAGGCCTAATTTGTTTTTATAATTGTTTCTATCCAGTTTTGGAAGGTGCCCGATTATTTGTACCTCCTGAGACAATTTAATTTTTATTTTCAATGAAAATTTTCTTTCATTTTCTAAGTTTATAGTTCCTCAGAAATGAGACTTTTTAGTTTTATTTTCTGAGTGTAATATTTCTCGGATACGAAATGTTAATTCCTTTTTCAATTTAAATGCTTCTTGGGAAAGAAATAATAATTTTGTTGTTCTCAAGTTAAAACCTTCTCGGAAATGAAATGTTGATTTCATTTTTTTCCCAAGTTGAAAGCTTCTTAGGAAATGAAACTCTAATTTCAATTTCATTTTTCCCTGAGTTTAGTCGAGCAAGAAAGATCCATTTTTTGAGTGGGTTTAACCACAACGCTATGTAGTACCCTGTAGCCCCCTTAGACTTGTTTAAGTTCACTTGAACTTTTTCAAGTTTAATCATGGTCAGGAGTTATGTTTCTAGAATCATTGTTGTGTCAGGGCAACTCTTGGCCAGGTCGTCCATATGGTGGCAGACTGTTGGTTGGTATCATGCCAACCAACCCCCCAGTCTGATTAATCCGAATGACTCCCCCCTCTTCGAGAGTTGTAGTCAGGCCCTCCAGACAGAAGTTAGGGTGGCCTCCCCTCTTCGGAGATTATGGCCTTTTGACGCGAGTTGCTCAGAGGAATTCTTTAAAATAAGTATTTTTATTAACATTTCTTTTTTACATTTTGGTTATGCTTAGCAGACTGTGTTACAAAAGAATGAAGCAAGAGGTTAAAAAAGGTGTTCTGGCTTTTGTTAGCAAAAGAATCTTTTCAAGGGCTGGCGTTCCAAGGGTCGTCGAGCACATTCTCTTCCATGTCGAAGAGTTTATAGGTGCCTGGCCGTATGATTCTGACCACCTTGTATGGGTCGGGCTGCTGTACGATGACCTTTTTGAGTACCAAGTCACCAACCTTAAAGCTCCTCAGTTAGACACGCTTGTTATATTATTGAGCAACCACCTGATTCTGTGCTACTGTATGGATAATCGCGTTGTCTCTTTTCTTCTTGAGTAGATCGAGCTTGGACATCATGATTTCGGCGTTGCAGAGCTCGTCGTATTGTTCGATCCTGAAGCTCAGTAGTCCAACCTTAGCCGGGATTACCACCTCAGTCCTATGGACAAGGAAGAATGGAGTCTCCCTTGAGGCGGTCTGGGCAGTTGTTCAGTATGCCCAAAGCACTTGTGAGAGCTCATCGATCCACACGCCCTTAAGGTTCTCTAGCTTTTTCTTCAGGTTATCTTTGATTGTCTTGTTGACTACTTCAACCTGCCCGTTGCTTTGAGGATAACTAGGTAATGAGAATACCTTCTTAATCCTATGCTGCTCGCATAGATGAAGGAGACTTGATGATTCGAATTGCTTGGTGTTGTTGGTCACAATGGTATGTAGAATTCTAAACTGACAGATGATGTTCTTCTAAATGAAATTATTTGCATTTAGCCTCGGTTAGGCTTGTGAATGGATCGACCTCCACCCACTTGATGAGGTGATCTATGGCCATGATGGAATACTTGAACTGAGACTAGGCTTAGGGAAGTGGTCCGATCAAATCGATAGCCCACATGGCAAAAGGCTAGGCAGATGTCACTGAGGTAAGCAGCTCGACATGGTGTTTGATTGCCCTAACAAAATGCTGGCACTTGAGACATTTTTGTGTAAAATCCTTACAATCTTACTCCATGGTAGGCCAATAATAACCCTACCAAAGACACTTTTGATCTAGGGATCGCCCCCTTGCGTGGTTGCTGCACAGCCCTTCATGGATTTCCTTCATTAGATAACAGGCTTCCCCAAGTCCTACGCACCTTAGGCATGGGGTAGTGTAGCCTCGTCGCTAAAGTTTTCCCCCAATCATCGAATGCTAGCTCGAGCAGTTGTGGATCCGGCGTGCCTACTCTTTGTCACAGAGCAACTTAGCTGTGGTTAGGTATTGGATGATCGGGTCCACCCAGTGGTCTCTTATTCTTTTGCTACACTGGCCACTTTTTTGGTGATGCTTGGCTCTGCTAATCTCTCGATGGGGACCGATGTAAGTTTACTGTTGCCCAAACAGCCAAGCAAGGGCGTCAGCCTTAGAGTTTTCAAATCTGGGGATTTGTTTGAAGGAATAAGCTTTAAACTGCCCTAACAAAGCCTTGACTTCTCACACATACATTGTCATAGATTTTGTTCGGGCTTGGAATCCTTCGGTAACTTATTTGACGACAAGCATGGAATCACTGTGGACGGATATGTGGTCCTCCAAGGTCTCTTGCGATTCTGAGGTTGGCCAGCAATGCTTCATACTCGGCTTTGTTGTTGGACACCTTGAAGTCAAAACAAAGGGCGTAAATTGCTTTATAACCGTCTGGGCTGGTGAGGACCAGACCGGAGCTCAACCCGTCGACGCAGGATGATCCATCAACAAAGAGTTTTCATTTAGGCTCAGTCTCAGAAACGTTGTCGTTCCCACTACCACTAGGGAAGTCTTGATCTTCTACTAGGGCCTTCTCAATGGAGAGGGATCAAGAGGGTGATCGGTACGGCATCGGTGAATTTGATGATAAAGTCGGCCAGTCATGCCTTGATGGCCGTTCTCAGAATGAAGTGAATGCCATACTATCCGAGCTCCACCAACCACTTGGCAGTTGGCCTAGATATCTCTGGACTTTGGAAGACATGTCGTAAGGGATACTTAGTCGGAATCCAAATGATGTGGCCTTGGAAATATGGCCGAAGTTTCCGAGCAGACGTGACAAGGGCAAATGTGAGTTTTTCAAGCAGCGGGTTTCTCTCCTTGGCACCTTGGAAAGCATGGCTCATGTAGTAGAAAGGTTTCCAGATGCCATATTACTCTCGGACGAGAACCGAGCTCACAACTTTTTCGGACATGTCTATGTAGGCATGCAATATCTCTCCCGATAAAGGTTTGGATAGGAGCGGGGGCATAGCTAAATACCTTTTGAGGTTTTGAAAAGCTTTTTCATACTCCCTACTCCACTCAAACCTCCCCTTGAGTGCCTAAAAAATGGGTAGCACTTGTCGGTAGACCTAGAAACAAACCTGGACAAGGTTGCTACCATGCCGTCAGTTTGTGCACCTTTTTGATAGTGCGGGGGGAATGCATGTCAATCACCGCTTGAGCTTTGGCTGGGTTGACCTCGATTCCTCTCTGGTTTACCATGAACCCGAGAAACTTACCCGAGCTAACCTCAAATGCACACTTGGCCGAGTTGAGCTTTATCCCTTATTCTCGAAGAATATCAAAGCTTGCTTGGAGATCGACAATGTGATCTACTGCTCAGATAGACTTGATGAGTATGTGATCTACTTAGAGATCGACAATGTGATCTGCTCAGCGAGGAGTTGCACCTCATCAACCTTATAAATTTCCAAGATGCTTAATTGTTGAGCCGAGGCCACCCTGACAGCATTTGCATAGCAGTCTCGAGAATCTTTCTACCATGACCTAATGACCCCGACCCCATTCTCCATTGGGAACTTTATTACCAAATGGTAGGTGGAGACCACGGCCATCATGGCTTTCAAGGTTGAATGCCCGATAATTATGTTATACTGAGAGGGTTTGTCGATGACGAGAAAGTCAACAATGCATGTCACCCGAGCAGCCCACTCTCCAAAGGTGACTAGTAGGCTAACCTTTCTAACTGCTTAAACTCATTTCCTAATGAAGCCATACGAGGTGTCTGGACTGGGATGAGGGTAGCGTTACTGATCTTCAACTTATCATAGGCCTGTTTGAAAAGGATGTTGGTCGAACTGCCGTCATCGATCAATACATGCCAAACGATATTGTTGGCGATCTGTAATTCGCACACAAGTGTGTCATTATGTAGATGAACAAGTTTATCTACCTCCTCCTTGGTGAATATTATTGAAATGTCTTGTTTTCGGCAGATCTTGTTAATGTATTCGGACATATTCATGAGGTCACCCCTCTCAACCAACCTAGCTTACTAGCCACTTGAGGTGTCCCCAGTAACAAGCCCACCAAAAATTCTGTGAACAATGTTTGGGGGTTTCGAGGCATTCCCACCTTCGTTGTGTGGTCGAGTCTGTGCAACCTTAGTCGGTTGGTTGTTTCTCTAGACAGTAGAACCAGGAGTTAGGACTCCCTACGAATTCCTGCAAATGTCTATCTTGGACCAGTCTTTCGATCTGGTCTTTGAGTTGAATACAATCACGAGTGTTATGTCTGACATCTTAGAAATTACAGTACTTGTTCTAATCTTTCTTGGCCTTGCTCCCCTTCAGCTTGGGCAGATCTACCAATAGATTCCTACCACTCACCTGGGTGAGCACTTCATCAATGGTAGCGACTAGGGGTGTGTAGCTCTGAAACTTCTTGGACAGCACCTTTGTCTTCTCAGTCTTCTTCTCCTTCTTCTGCCTCTTGTTCTACTCAGCTCTCGACTGCTCAGGTGCATATTTCTATTTCTTCTCTTTCTTGTTGCCGCTGCCACTACCTTCCTCTCAACGACTCTTCATGTATTCGACTGCTTTGGCATACCTCTGGGCGCAGTTAAGCATCAAAGAAAATGTGACGACCCACCTTTTTGGATAGTCACTTTACTTTCATATACATCGTTGTTAAACAGTAATCTTACTTATTTAGTAAGAAAATACTGAATTAAATTTTTTTTCTTTAAATATTCCTTAAAACATACTTAAAAATTGTTGCGACCTTTGTTATCATTCAAGTTGAGACCTCGCTCAACATTTGCCTTTAAAACCATTTCAAATCATTTCTTAAAACTTAATAAGAAACATTTACTAAAACATAGCTTAAAACTTAACTTTACAATTAGATAAAACATTTTGTAAAATATGACTTAACTTTGAAAACATATCTTAAAACTCTCATTTTCTTACAACTTCGTAAACACTACATTAAACAATGGAAAACCCTTTTCTTTAAGTAGCGGAAGCAAAACCATGATGGTATCCATACCCAAATATTCACATTTGCCCTCCGCAGCACCCAACTCTTCTAGCGGGTCCTACTGATCACCCGTAAGGCTACCTACAGCATAAAGAAACTTTTTATGAGCTTATGCTCAGCAAGTTCAAACATAAACTCACAAACATTTAAACATGCTTTAAAAACTTTCCTCATAAAAGCCTTCTTTTGAAACCTTTTTCATAAACATATTTCATAAACATTTTTCATAAAACATTTCTAAAACGTTTTTATAAAACATTTTTGTAATATTTTTCATAAACGCTTTTCATAAAATATTTAACATACATCAATCCTCAAGATGCTTTTCATAACATAAAAATGTTTTTCATAAACATTTAACATAAAACATTTCTCAAAAAGCTTTTGCATAAGCATTTATTGTAAATACTTTATAATGAGGAATACAAGCAAATCGCGCATTAATACTTTATAATAAGGAATACATGTAAATTCATAATGTATAATTCCAATTATGCTCAATTATGAACGTCAATTATAAGCATTTTATGAACATTCTTCTCTTACTTTAGCTTTCCATTCTTGTGCCTTAACTTTCCTTATCTTACTTTAACTTTGAATCCTTGCCCTTATGTTACATTCACTTTCCTTATTCTACTTTAGTATTCGTACCAACTCATTAATCATGAGATCATAAACATGATGCTTCCCTTGCGGAAGACTTGAGACCATCGAACTTTGAGGTCATGTATCTTATATCTAAGAGGTCAAACTTTAACTTTACTTTCATTACCTCATAACAAAGAGGCTGATACGACACTTTCTTTTTATCTTTACGTTACCTTCTTATTAACCTTAGTGAGCATGTCAAATGCAATCACTTTATATGCAAACATACTTGCAATTCATAGCTTATACCGTAAAACCTATTGCATTACAAATGCAACTTATTGCATGACAAATGCAACTTAAAACGCAAACACAGTTTGCAAACCATAACTTATATTATGAAACTTATTACATAACATATGCAACTTATTGCATAACAAATGCATCATAAAACTTATAACTTAAACTATAAAATATTACGCATTATCCAAATAGAAAACATACTTTAAATACTTTGAAAATCATAACTTGAACTTTTAAAAACATTGTGCATATCAATATGCAAATAGACTTTAAACATACAGTTGCAAATTTATTGCAAATCTTGCTTTGAATCTTTAAAACTTTTTGCATAATAAATGCAAACGTACTTTTAAAAACAATTTGTATAACAATTGCAAACATATTTACAAACATATATATATATATATAAACATTTAAAAATTATTTACTTCATGCTCTAGGTGAGTCTGAACTTACCCGAACTATACTCTAGCGTTCTCTATTCCATTCTTTTTCCTTCCATTAGTTGGCCTCTTGTGTCTTGATCAAACGATAGCCGACTCATTAATTAACTTTCTGTTTATCAATCTACTCGATTGATAATAAAACGTAAATATTAAATATTCTTTCCTTTTAACTTGACTTGTGTACTATCCGTTTACCCTTGTCTTTACTTAACCTTATAAACCATCGGTTTACCTTTCGTTCACTTAGCCTTGTAACCCACCGGGGTTACTTTTCCTTTTAACCTTGTAACCCACCGAGTTACCTTTCTTTCTTTAATTGACTTTGTAACCTTCCGGGTTACGTTTATTCTTAAGCGTCCCTTAATTAAATTTTTCGTCTCACTAGCAGTTTCGATACTTAATGTATTATGGAACATTTTTTATCGAAGAACGTTATACTAAATCGGAGTGTTCGACTCCGTTCTAGCCGTTTCCTTCATAATGATGATTTTACCCTTGACGGGTTTTTTGTCAGTTTCTTAACTCTATAAAACCTATTGCTTAACTTTAACGTTTTATTTCTTATATGTTATGAAAAAATTCCCATGAATGAGCGTTTTCAAACATCGAGCGTTTTGGGTCCGTTTTGGTCACTTTTTATAAAATGACCATTTTGCCCTTAATCTCTTTTTCTTTTATTCTTTCCTTAACTAAACTTTAATTTCTTAAAAAATTAGCATCTACGATAATTACTACAGTAGTGTAGGAAACTAACGCTCTCTAGTAAAAACCCAGTTTTCACACAATTTTATGGTTTTGGCCCGAAATACAAAAATATTTACAGTTTTGCCCCAGAACCAAAAACTACCAATTTATACAAAATGTTCAGTTTTTCACAATGAATAAAACTTACAAAAGCACTATGGTCGAATTCCAAACATTTCATTCCGTTTTCATTTCTTGAAATTTTGTGCCTAAAATTTCGTAAAATTCATAACTTCTAAACCAGGCAGAATTTTGGAAAATTGTTCACGTAATCCTAATAGTTTCGACGAGTTATACAACTTTTATGTTGTAACTTTCTTGAAATTCCATTGTTTAGAGGGACTTTTTGGCTGATTTTCAATTCTACCGAGAATACCCTTTTTCTTTGCAATTTAGTCCTCTTTTGAAATTTCACAAAAACCCTTACTTTCTTCTTTTTATCATCATCATCATCAACATATAACATAAAATAACCATGCCATAATGTCCATATTATATGCCATGGCTTAAACATTTCATCAAACACTTTGGATGCATAAAAAAAAAAAAAAAAAAACATAACTTTTCAAGGCTTGGGTTTAGAATTTACCTAAACTTTGCCAATCTTTTTTATCCTCCACTTGTGCAATTAAACTTGCTTAGATTCTCTTGTCATAAACCATGACAAAAATCCTATTAAAACCCATCCATCACCTTGAAAAAAAATCATTAAAACCCTTAGAAAAAGTTTGAAACCTTACCTTCAAAGTTACAAAACTTTGCACTAAAACATTAAGGCTTGTCTTAAGCTTGATTTGAAGGCTTGAAAATCATCAAAATCCTTGAAAATCATCAAAATTTTTGAGAAGAATTACTTTAGGTTGGTGGTTTTTTTTTTTTTGGGAGGAAGAAATGGAGACTTTTTTTTTTCCTTTCTTTCTTTCTTTCTTTTCTTTCCTTTCCTTTCTTTCCTTCTTCCTTTGCACGTTTCACCCCCTTTTTTTTTGTTCCACCGTGGAGACCAAATGGTCTCTATATCCTTGATATATCATTGTCCAAATGTCCAAATTCAATGAATCTAATAAAATTGAATTTTTTTTCTTTTCTTTTTTTTAATAAATAGGTGATGAGTCATCACCTCGGTAGTCAATTAGGTTACTTTGGGTGGCCAAATGTGATTGGGCCACATTTCATGGTGGTGTGACCCAATCAAAATCCATGGAGTGTTCACCAACTTTTTACACAGTCCAAGTTTATACTGATAGTATTTTTCTTATACTGCCGGTGTTCTTTTCCATACAGTTCATGAGGTCCCATAAGCTCCCATACTTATTTTCATCCATCACATAATGAAATTTCAATATTATCTAACTTTGTACAGTCTAAATTTATACTAACAATATTTTTCTTATACTGTTGGTACATTCTCCACACTGTTATGACTTTCCTTATTCATCCATATTCTTCAATCAGTATTATTCCTATACTGCTTTAACCTAAATAGTCTAATTTTTGTACTGCATGACCTTAAATAGTCTAATTCCTATATTGCATTACTTTTGTAGTGTAATTTTCATGCTGCGTAACTTTATCAGTGTACTTTCTTACACTGTATTATTCTAATACTGTATAATTTTTCATGTTATTATATAGTATTTTTTCTTAAACTGTATTTTTTATTTTAATATAATCCTTAACTTAATACATGTTTAATGCATTAGAAATTCTTGGGTGTTATAAAAAACATGCTCAGCTGCTTAAAAGCGAGCGACTAGTTCAATTTCTCATCTCAGAGGCCCACGACGAAGGCATGTTTCAGGGTCTCATCTTTGATGTGTCTCATCTCTAGTGCCGCTTAGGTGAAATGGTTGATGCAATCTTTGACACTGTCGTCCCCTTGCTTTACGGCATAGAGGTGAATTATTTCTTGTCTTCTTATCCTCATCGTCGAGAAAGCAAAGGAAAAGGCATCTGTTAATTAGCGAAAAGAGGTAATGGTACCTGGCTCGATCCTTCTAAACTGTTGCCGAGCTGAACCGATCAGTGTAAGTGAAAAGGCTTTACACATAGATGCATCACTAGCGTTTTGAAAAAGCATGTGTCCCTTTAGAGCTCCACATGCTCATCTGTGTCGCTGTCCTGTCATAGGCCTTGACTTACAGGACCTTAAATTTTTGAGGCGTGGGACCCTGCATAATGGCATCAATAAACAGTGGGTCCGGCATGCCACCTTCATTGAGTCCGAACCTGTTGTTGCAGATATGGTCAATTTGTTGTTGGAATTCCCAGAATTGGCAATTGTTGGTATCTTCAGGCAGTTCCACCCTATACGGGGCACCACCCTAACCCTGTTGCTAAACCCGAGTTGTTGGTCTTGTCGGACTTCTCTTTGACGTCCGAGCCGATCAAAGACTGATGCTCAAAAACCCTATGGTGATTGTCCTTGGCCTCCTTAAGGGCTAAGTCGGCCTTTTCAGATAAGTCTATTGTTAGCCGAGACACCGTGAGTGGTCTGCCTAGAGTGTTCAGAGTTGGCATTGTCTCGGTCTTCAGCCTTCTGCCTTGCTCGACGCCCAACCTAGTCATCCTGGGCTAAGGGAAGGAGGATATGAGCCTGTTGATACTATGCTTGTTGTTGGGAAAGTTGTTGCGTGAGTATCCGAACAGCATTTGTGAGTTCTCGAATTAGATTCTAAGCAACTGGGTCTTCTACTTGTTCGGCTCTAGCCACGCTACCCTTGTGGCGTCCGGCCCGGGCGTACTCCCTCAACCCTCTATAGGACCCACCTTGCGGGGCCCTCGGACTTATGACTCTTATTGGTTGACCATTCTCGTGCAGTCCCATGCATCCGTATTGTCCCATTTGGGGCCCTCTAGCCCTTCAAGGTTTTCTTTCGCGTCCCTCGGGTTCGAACCTCAAACCTCCCTTAAGAGGTTCTAATTTCCTTCTCGAGTACCAACCTCCCTAAATAGCTCAATTAGTACTCGAGAAGGAAATTAGAACCTCTTAAGGGAGGTTTGAGTTTTGAACCTGAGGGACGTAAAAGAAAACCCTGAGGGGCTAGATGGCCCCAGAGGGGACAATACGAATACGTGGGGTGGCACGAGAACGGTCTACCAATAAGAGCCATAAGTCCAAGGACCCCATAAGGTGGGTCCTATGGAGGCTTGAGAGAGTACGCCCGGGTCGGACACCACAACCCTGGCCCCCAAACTGAGAACTGGTAGCTCGGGAATGACCTCGAGGCCTGTTTGGGTTTTGGTTTCGATTTTAGGCTTCACCCAACCCCTTTTGTCGAGCACCTTCATCTCGGGTATTGTATCGTGTTACCATGCTTGGATTACAAGGAGGGTTGTGGCTTATTATTTAAGTCACTATAAGAAAAAACTATATTTAACGACATATTATTTACGACATGTAGTTTTTAAATGTCGTTGAAAAGTACATACAACGACATCGAGAGCAAAGATGTCGTTAATGATATTTGAAACAATAATTAATGATATCTATATAGATGTCGTGTTAAAGATCTCCTTTTAACGACAATAGTTTAGTGTCGTTAAATTATTTAACGATAAGTAGGAGATGTCGTCAAAGCCTTGGAGATTCCACGACATCCCTTATAAACGACATCTTGACCAATGTCATCTATAAGGGGTATCGTAGAATCTCTAAAGCTTTAACGACATCTCCTACTTGTCGTTAAATAATATAACGACACTAAACTATTATCGTTAAAAGGAGACCTTTAATACGACATCTATATAGATGTCATTAATTATTGTTTCAAATATCGTTA
Organism: Artocarpus hirsutus; assembly: GCA_946598075.1. Taxonomy (NCBI): domain Eukaryota; kingdom Viridiplantae; phylum Streptophyta; class Magnoliopsida; order Rosales; family Moraceae; genus Artocarpus; species Artocarpus hirsutus. The sequence goes on along the minus strand of CAMOHE010045796.1, from coordinate 151,223 downwards.
ACGACATCTTTGTTGGAGATGTCGTTGTATGTACTTTTCAACGACATTCAAAAACTATATGTCGTAAATAATATGTCGTTAAATGTAGTTTTTCTTGTAGTGAGTGAAGGCGCAATGTTAATGCTTACCAGTAAATGACAGCGATTCAACACCATGTGCAACTGCGCACGGTGTTTGGACGGCTCTTTCCTGCTTGTCTCGGCCTCCTTGGACGTACCTGCAACAAAAAGAGAGACGCTTCGAAGGTAAAAGTAAGGACACTGATAAGGTATTGGACAAGGGCTCTTCGACGCTTAAGGCAGGCACTGCTCGGCAGAGAACAAAAGCTAGTTAGTTAGGAAGGAGCTCGTTCACCTCAAGCTGCTAAAAATGCGTTCTATTTATAGGCTACCACTTGAATTGGGTGTTAGGTGAGTTTTACCCACAATCGGTGTTTCATATCAAGGCCTGTCAGAAGGCAGGTGACATATGTCATGGTCCCCACTGGCAGATTAGCCTCCATCTAATGACAAGAATGTGGCCATCTATTGGCTTCTCGTGACGAGTGGCTACCTGTTTACAGGAGCACGTGTTTAATCCGAGGAGGTGACAACTCACACCACGACCAGCACGGGTCCTGTTGAGCACCTCGGATATACAAGCCGAGTTCTTGGAGTTGGTATTGCGTTTCCCGGTGCATCTATCGAGCACATTTGCCAAGCCACCGAGGATCTTCTCGTCGAGGAAGGCGCCGAGCATACTCGCAACATATATGAAGAATATTCTCTAGCAGCTACGTATTATTTGCTTCTTAACATATTGGTACTTAATTATATTTGTTATGCTCATTTTTGGGAACTCTAAAGTAGACAAATTGATAAACTTTTTGATTGTATGAAACGATTTAGTGTTATAGCATAAAGAATACCATCTTATGGCTACTCTAGAGTTTTAGGCCATCATATACTATATTATTTTAATAATTATAATTATAATTATAATTATAATTACTGTCCGAATCTAATGAAATTTGACGAAAATTTAACATATGCAAAAACACCATTCTATTAGTGTTTGTTAGTGTTTTTTTAACCTTACCTCCTAATTTGTATTCATTGTTTCTAGTCAAGAATAAATAATCGAGTACTTTATTTTAAAAAAATAATTCCGATAAAATGAATACAAAAAGTTAAAAAAAAAAATCAAAGAATTTAGGATGAAATTTCATCAATTTTAATGTTAAAAAATCCTTAAATTATTAGAATTTTTTTTAAAAAAATTCTATTGTGTAGTCATTTCATGAAAACATCGAATATCACCATCCCTGCTCGTCGTATCTAAGGCAATCTTTCGGTCAACTAGCACGTATGTCTATGTGGTGCGCTTCTATCTTAAATCTTGGCCGACCCTAGAAGTTATCTCTGCAACCTAATTAATTAGGTCGATTTGGGAGTACAAACACACACACACACACACACACACGCACATGTGTGTGTGCATGGCTGAGATAAATGGCTGGTGACACACATATATATATATATGTTTATGCGGGGGCGAGTACATTAAGACTGACGAAGCTACGTGAGGTATATTTTAAGGAGTGAGGTACTTGCCTTGACTTGTTTTTTAAAGTTTAACTTTTTATCTTTATTTGATAGTTAAAATTTTAGTTATATTTTTGTTTTAAATAAATTACAACCGTACTTTAATAGAATAATAAAAAAATATTATTGTACTTTTATAAATTAATTAAAATATATTATTGTATCTAAAAAAATTAAATATGTTGTTGTGTCTTTATTTTATAAACAAATTATAATAATACCATACTCAATCATATTTATATCTTCGTTCAATAAAATTCTATTTCTAGTTTTTTATATAGTATCCCCACTCAACAAAAGTTTTGGCTTTACTATGCAGTCAAAGTCTTGGAGATAAGCAGTCGTCTACCCTGATTTTTTTAATAATGAAATTTATAGTTTGCCTCTCATAAAATTATGAAATTTTGTTTGCCTCATACAATATGTAAAACATTTCATTTCAATATATACAATATTTAAAAACTTTAATTATAGGTCACGCTCTTCATGATTCTTGTGTTTGGCATACTAGTTCGAAATCATGAATTCAAACAGTTTATAATGTAAAACTTTCAGCAGCTACAATATAAAATTCTTGTATATTATAATATTTAAATTTATTTTTTTAGTTCAAACTAGTATACCAAACAGCCTATTATTTTTCGATTTCTGTGTTGTGTGTCTCGTCACAAGCTTGTTATGAAAAGGTTATACGTGTGAGCATGTGAGACTTTTGTTGTACACACACATTATACGTAATTAGGGGCTCAAATAATTGAGTGTGGCACAGGTACACATCCAAGAGACTAGCGGCTGATCAGCATTTGGTGTATAATTTATGCAGCCCTTGAAAAGAGCCATAAGCTAGCAAAGCAAAGAAAGATGAGGACCACTTTGAAGTCAAAGTTTGTTGGACTATTGGAAAAAGATTAATAATTATATGGATATGCAGTGAAGAAGGCATTATAATCACATGGATATGTAATAGCCAACAGCGCATGAGCACCACAGATTCAGGGCAGAAAATCATGAGGACCTGAGGCAGAGTGTTATAGCCAAGTAAGTAAGAAACTGACACCCAGCAGCAGGGCAGTAGTAGCAACTGCAAATGATAGCCTTGGAAAGAGTTTAGAGATGGAGACTCTACAATAATTCTTTTCAGCGTCCCTCTCCCGTCCTATTTGTAAATTTTCTGTTTTGGTTTTCAGAATTTATAATGGATAATGGGATAAGTCTTCAAAATTTTCATGTTATACGTTCATTTTTAAAACTCTTTTTCTCTTTAGTAAATTATGTTTTAATTATAATTAAAAAAATTCAAAAATAAATCACACTTGAGCATTGTTGTTGAGTTGCATAGCCTAATTTAATATCTTGACAAATTATTATGTAGAGGATTACAATAATCGGCTTATAGGCAGTTTGAAAGAACAATTTTAACAATTAGTTACAACTATAAATAATATAAAGCTCTCACATGCTATAATTTTTAAATTAAAACGGTTAGTTTTAACTGTTCTTCTAAATAGTCTATTAATTTAAGGTTAGTTTGAGGATTTTCTACTTGTTAAACTGAGCTGCCTTAGTTTTTCTCTATATAAAAAGGATTCCAAATTAGACATTATTTTAGATAAGTTAAAGAAAATATAAAGAGTTGAGTATATATGTGAATTTTCTGCGACGGCTAAAAATAAATATCACTCTAACATTGAGGATGAACTATATTATTAACCTTGCGTATTTGTTTTTCGATTATTTTTTTCATGTGTTTTTATTTGCTCTCGATATAAAATTAGGATATCTAATTCATAACAATTGCGTACTCAAGAAATCACATCTTAACAAACGAGCACATCTGAAATCGATGCGGCATGAAGGCTCGGTTGGATTGCATACTTGGATCTTAGAACTCAATATGCTACATTTTGAGAAAAACAGAATTAGTACTACGTTTGGTTGGTGTTATGGTTTTGTTGGGTGCGGCCACTGTCACTTCTTTCAGACCCATAATTATTAGCCATATATATTCTGAAACATTGTTTCAACATATTGGTTTCTCCGATTTTATAAAACTTTTGATTTGCAAATTTCTGGTCAAATCATATAAATAGGTGTAGGTATATGGTGCATGTCACATGTATGCATCTGGGAGGCCCTAACCCAACGCTATCTCTCTCAATATTGGGCTAGTTCCGATGGGAGAGGGCGCGTGGGTAATATTTCTATTAAAAAAAGAGTGCACATGTACGTGTGTATGTAATATATAAATACATATATCTATATATGTATGTATGTATGTATGGTGAGCATTATACGTACACTGTAAAGAAGGGGGCTACTGGATGGGGTGAAATGAGAAACAGTTACCGACAATAATTGTGAAGAAAAATTGGAGAGTTCTACCAGCCTTTTTTCTTGGTCAGCGAGAAAGGTTTCTTTAACCATTATATTACCTTTTGAAAAGGGACAGTTTATTAGTGGTGATTATTGGTTAGTGTGTTAGATGGAGGGTCGGGACGGAGAGTCAATATCCGTTAATCCCCATGGTTACCAAGACCGACACCCTTTAAACCAATCACGGTCCCCCGACAGAGGCTTCGAGGAGTCTGCTTGTCGTAGACCTTGTCCAGAAAAATAGATGGGATACCGAATGCTTGAATAAGGATTTGTGGCCTTTGGATTTGGAACAGGTTATCTCAATTCCATTGGGACAATTGGATGTTAAAGATTGTTTAATGTGGCACTATAATGATAAGGGCTTGTATACTGTGAGATCGGGCTACTGGTTGGCAAGGGAAGTTAGTGAACAACAGCGTTCTGTGGTGGTCACGTCTGTGGAAATTGAACGTCCCAAGCAAAGTAAAAATTTTCTCTTGGCAGGCTTTCCATGGAATCTTACCATGTGTTGTGGATTGGTTAGGAGAGGTATACAGTGCGGTTCTACTTGCCAGAGATGTGAGGAGGCTGAGGAAACGGTGTGGCACGCCTTGTGGAGCTGTACGGGTGCCGGAGAGTTTTGGGACATGTCGGATATGGCTGAAGCTGAAGGAAACCAAGGCTTTTTCTTCGAAGGGCTTTGTGTTTTTGCAAGCCAAGTTCTGCAGTTGGAAGAATTGGAAGTGTTTGTTATGACTGCCGTAATCTGGGTGTTTTTTAAAAAAAATGGAGGGATGCCGAAGAGGTAGTACAAGTCGCAGGGCAAGTGCTAGGGGATTTCCAAGAGTGTAACGAGATGGAGGTCCAAAAGGTGTGTGGTCCTCATGTGGGTAGTGGAAAGTGGCTTTGCCCCGCAGTTGGACGGCTCAAGATCAATATAGATGCTTCCTTAAGATGGGGCGCTTTGGTGATAGGAGTTGGGGCAGTTATTCGGGATGAGCATGGTAATGTAATTGCTTGCTTAGCCAAAAAGATAGAAGGTTTTTCCAACCCCTTACATGGCTGAGTGTATTGCCATAAGGAAGGGAAGGGTTTGCTGTGGCATGTGGAGTGGAGGTTCATATAGTTGAATCAGTCTTAGCAAATGCACTGGCTGCCGTGAACACCCAAATTTCTCAAAATGATGCAGGGGCAGTTATTGCAAATATGGGACATCAGATGTCAAAAGTTTCTGGTGGAATGAGTTCAGACGATAACATGGTAGCTCACCTGTTAGCTAACTCCGTTTTTAAAATAGTATGGATATTATTGTTATGGACTATATTCTTTATTTTGTATCTTCTGCTGTGATTGCTGATTTGGGTATTGAATAAATTTTAGTCTTTCCTTAATAGATAACAATAATTTTTTCCTTTTTTTAGTCACTTAAAACAAAAACAAAACCTGTATCAAATAGGCCCATGTAATATGATTGAGGTTCACTCAATCTAAAAAAGTGTTATATCTCCTACAATTTAAATACAACTAAATATAATAGGAATTGAAATCCCGAATTAATAAAGAAAACCTAAGACCAAGAAAAAAGAACCAATAATAACTAGAATAGCATGAGACTATGAAATATTCCTTCGTTGGCCCTATATGGAGCTTAATTTTGTTGTCTATTCCACCCATCATGTTGTCTAGTTTGAAGCCATATATAGCACATACATTACGTATCCTTTTAATTCAATATTCATATGTATAATATGTAATGACCCGTCTTTTCGTACCATTACTTAGCTTGCTTAAACATCGTAAGAGTAAAAAAAATACTAGGTAAAATTTTTTTCTTAAAACTTTCTTGAAACTGTTACGTCTTTTGTTGCAAGAAAAATTGAAACATAGCTCGATACTTGATTTTAAAATCATTAAAAATGTTTTTCAATATTCATTGAGAAAACATTTATTTCTAAAAAACTTTTTACATCATTTCCATTTTTTTGTTTTTAAAAATAGCTAAATTTTTTTCTTTAAATAGTGAAAAAACTACTGTAGTGGTATCCATACCCAATCTTTGCATCTATTATCGCAACATCAAGCACTTCAACTAATCTTATTGGTATTTTATAGAACTACTTATAGTATGAAGAAACTTGTAATAAGCTTTCACTCAGTAAGTTTAAGCATAAACTCATAAAACATTAGAAACTTTCATCGTTGAATATTGCTTTTAAACTTTTCTTATAAGACCTTCTTCACAATCCTTTTCTTGTAAACATTTTTCTTAAAATGTTTCTCATCAACATTTCTCATAAAACATTTCTCAAAATGATTTTCATAGACATAACTCATAAACATTTCATGGAAAGAAATGCAAGCAAGAGCATAATACATGGTTCCATTTATGCTCATTTATGAACGTTTTATGGCCATTTATAACTTACTTAAACTCTTATCATCATTCTTAACCTTTCTTTGTCTTAAGGGCATAAGTGTTCATACCAACATCATCAATTATTAGATCATTAATATAATGCTTCTCTTATGGAAGACTTAAAACCATCAAACAACGATATCATAACTTTAACATAACTTAAATACCTTATATCTAGGAGACTGGTACGACACTTACTTATCTTAGCTTGAGGTTTAGATTACCGATTTTGTAATCTTAGTGATCATGATGTATGGCATGACTTAATGTCTAAACATTCAACATAACAGTTGTAAATCACAAGGCAAATCATGACTTGAACTTTCTTTATCTTGATAGAATGATTTTAGCTATGGCATGAAAAGAAAATATTATGGCATGTTTATTTGGCTATTGTATTGAAGATAATGAGATTGAAGGATTGAAAATGAAGGTTGAAGGATTGAAAACGAAGGTTTTAAGTACACATGAAAAATTTTTGTTAAACTTTCTCAAAATGCAAAGTTTAACTAGTTTTCTTTTTTTAAAAAAAAAATTTAGTTTTTGAGGTACTTAGACGTCAAATTATTTTTTGAGTTCAATCTAAAATTTATTAGAAGCTCGAGTCGGACAATTTTTTGTGAAAAAATTATGCTTAAATTCTCATCAAGCAAGCCAAAAAATCTTGATTTCTATTCTGCCTTTTTAAGAATGTCATTGAAATGAATGATTTAAGAAAAATTAAAACATCAAAGTTGTAGATCTCATTGAGACTGTTCAAAATAGCGAATGGCTTTTAAAAATTCAGTATCAATTTTAAGTTATGAATTTTACGAGATTTTAAGTACAAAATTTAGTAAAAAGGAAAACGTTATGAAATGTTTTGACTTTAGACCAAGGAGCATCATAAAGCTTTAATCTTTACACAAAAAAAAATAAATGTTTTAGCATAAAATAGTTAATTTTGGCCCCGAGGGCAAAATTGTCATGATCTTTGTGTTTTGTGCCACTATAAATCCTAGTGAAACTAGATTTTCACTAAGAAATGTTGGTTTTCTGTAATGCTGTTGGCTATGAGTAACCACAAATTTAAGTTTGAAAAGATTTAAAATTTTTACCAAGAAAAGAAAGAGAAACATGTTATGGGTGTAATCACTGAAATTTTTGTATTATGGAGTTAAAACCGTAAACTTTTAACAAAATAAATTTTTACAAAAGGAAACCCATGTTTGGTTTTTAGTAATGTTATAGTAACAAAAAGAATAAAGTTTTTGTTTAAAACTGGTTCCGAAAGTCTTCTAAAATGCATCAAATTCAAAATGGTCATTTTTTGGTTAAAAGGGCTAATATGGACCCCAAAAAACAGAATTTAGAAAAATGACCCTTAGTGGGAAAATAACAAGATAGTAAAGTTCAACAAGAATTTCAATAAAGCTACGTGGTTCACAAAAAACGTATAAAGGTAAAGTCATTATATCTAATATGGACTCAAGCCTTCTGAACTAGCAAAACACCGATAGACAAGAAATGATTTTTATCATATTAAGTAATGAAATCATCAAGTAAAATGAAAAATTTAACCAAGAGACGGTTAAATTAAATAAAGAAAAGGTGAACCGATAAGAATCGAAGCTAAGTATAAGGAATGAAAGGTTAACATTTAAGATATGCTATCGATCAAATAGATTGGTAATAAGAAAAGTTAGTTAATAGTCAGGTATTATTTAAAGAGTACACAAAGCCGACTAATAGAAGAGAATAGATACAGTTGGAATGCTAGAGCGTTATCTTAGTAAGTTTCAAACTTCACCTATAACACAAAGAAAATAATTTTCAGTGTTTAAAATATGTTTGCATTTGTTATGTATGATGATTTAAAGTTCAAATCATGATTTGTTTTGTTATTGCAATTGTTATGTTTAATGATTTAAACATTAAATTATGTTATATATAATATTTACTAAGATTACAAGATTGGTAATCTAAACTCACATGTTAAGATAGTAAGTACCATACCAGCCTCCTAGATATGAGTCTTATTAATTAAAGTTATGACATCTTTGTTTGATGGTCTTAAGTTTTTTATAAGGGAAGCATTATACTCCCATAATTGATAATAATACGAACATTTAAGTTCACAAGATAAAGAAAGAATAAGAACAATGATGATAAGAAGTTTAAGTAAGTTTTGGATAATCATAAAAGTTCCATAAGTAAATGTTCATAAATGAGCATAAATGGAATCATGCATTATGTTCTTACTTGCTTTCCTTTCTATGAAATGTTTATGAGATATGTTAACGAAAAACATTTTGAAAAATGTTTTACGAGAAATTTTCATTAAAAACATTTTAAGAAAAATATTTATAAGAAAAAGATTATGAAGAAGGTTTTACGAAAAAAGTTTAAGAGCAATGTTTTATGATGAAAATATTTAATGATTTATTATATTATATTTGAACTTATTAAGCATAAACTTATTATAAGTTACTTCATATTATAGGTAGTTTTACAGAAGACCAATAAAATTGATTAAAGAGCTTAGTATTGCGATGGATAGATGCCAAGGTTAGGTATGGATACCACTACAACAGTTTTCTGTTGTTTAAAGAATTTTTTTTTTTTTGTTATTTTTAAAAACAAAGAATGAAAAATGTTTTAAAAAGCTTTTAAGGAAATAAGTATTTTCTTAACGAGTTTTAAGAAAGGTTTTGAACGATTTTAAAGTCAAATATTGAGTTATGTCTCAAATTCTATTGTAACAAAAGTCACAATAATTTCAAAAAAGGTTTAAGAAAAAATTATCCAGTGCTTTTCTTACTAGTAAGTAAGAAATAAGTTAAAAAATGATATTTAAGCAAGCTAAATAACGGTAATTTTTAGTCAGCTCAAAAATTACTCCAAGAATCAGGCTCAATTCATTCTTTATAAATATGGGATTGATCCCGCAACTTAGACACATTATATTTTGGACATTTACCCTCTCTTTTTAATTTATCTCTCTAACTCATTTTCTTCGTACTTATTCTTGATATATTACAATAAATGTAGCCTTTATTACAAAGATGAACCATTACAAATAAATGTGTATTTATTTTTATGGCACTTTATGCTTTGTTTTTGTTGCATGTTAACTCAAGCTCAATCGTCTCGTCTAATTTACGCCCGATCAATTTTCGTGAGCGGTCATTGATCCTTCACTAAATCTAATCAAAGAATTACTCTTTACAAAGTCCAACGGCATAATGCAGTAGATATAGCATTTATATGGACAGACCTCCACATAGACAAATGGGTGTTTTTCCTAATTACGAATCTAGATTCCTAGTAACTGCGTTGCATCGTCTCACATCAAACATAATTTAAGGACATCACTAATCCACCTGTCCGTTGCCATATTTCAACCGCTTAAATCGGATTAATTATTATCGTTGGAATTAACGAATAATAGCCACAAGTTTGATGGAAAAAAATCCAAATGAATGAAGATTCTCCAAGACGCACAACAGTAGTTTTATAGTACAAGTACAAGCTATAATAGTATAATTAGTAGACAGTGTCATGTATAATATATAGAAACTTCAACTAAAATGATAGGAAAGGTTGAAAAAACTAATCCATGCATATGGGGGGATGGCCCCACAAAGCCAACACTGATTGAACACGCTAAAGTCAAGAAGTCATCAAAATTGAAGGAAAGGAAAAGGAAAGTGTGTAAACCCCATATCCCCCGAGTATGAAAATGCAAATAATTTGGGCTAAAATAAGACCATGATCACATGAAGATTTGAAGTGGAAGAATTAGAGAGGCATGGGCAGTCACATGACGATGCTGGAGAGATATAGATGTATTCGATATGACATCCATGGTAGAAACTTACGAAATTAACATATATTGGATATTTAATATATCTATACATGCATATACACACATATATAAATGTGGTTTTGATAGGTACTTTTTTATAAAAAATCTTGGCTCTATTTAACCAGGAAATATAATTTGGGTATTGCAATTATTAATTGTGAGATATGAATCGGACGGTTATAATAAATTTTATAATTGATAAAAAACTTATAATAATTAAAAATATTAAATTTTTATCACGTTATATCATAAATTATTGATGAAATATACTTTTTTTGGAAATATAACTATTGAAAACGCATATATTTAAAACAAGTCCCCATATATATATATATATATATATATATAAATAAGGACTTATTTTCAATGGTTAAAATTTTTAGTGATTACCATTCTAATATAGGTATGTTTTAATAATAATTGATGATGTGGCGTGATAAAAATTCAATTTCATTAATAATAAATTTTTTGGTCAATTATTCACGAATTACAACTATCAGATTCATATCAAACAGCTAATAATAGCAATACATAGCCAGAGCGTTACTATTAAAATCACATCTATATATATAAATAAACAATATGAGAGCAAAGATTGAAACGTTGTTTGTTGCATGCATAGACGACACAGGAAGCTGTGGGCTTGGGGGGGGTCCGGTTGTTAGTGCTTCAATGAGTTGTTTCCCAATTATAATATCATATGTGAGTGATCGATCCGTTTTTGGTGATCTTCATATGGAAGGGAAATTGTGTTGCTTGTTTAGTCCTTTAGAAACATGGATTTGATTGCTGGTTGTTGGTTTCGCGACCCCCCACAATTATTCATTGCTTTTATTATTGTTTTTTAGAACTACAAAATACAATACATTTTCTTTCTTTTTTCCCTATTGATTTTTTACAAATAATTAAACTAAAATATAAGCTCGGAAATGAAAGATTTGAAAGTCCTCGAATATTTGGGCTGTGTCAATCGTCTGTCCCTCTCTCTAAAAAATGAACTCTTAAATTAATTATTTGGTGATCTGGGTTTTGATCACATATGTATAGCTCCCATAAAGGTAGGACTTGGATATTATTATTATTATTATTATGCATATTGTATTGCATGTGCAAATAATAATCACATTAATTTACAGCGTGTTGACCAAATATTACTCCCTTAATATGCAATTATTCATTACTTACGAATTAGATCCCTTTATATATGTGTGTGTGTGTGTAGCAACCTGGGAAGAAAATTCATCTCTTTATACGCATATGTATAGCTATATAAAAGATATATTTATATATAGCTTTGATTCAAGTGGAGAACGATGCAGTACTTGTAAAATTGAACAAGACTTAGCTAGGTAAAATAAAACCTGCTTGAAAATATCAATATATATACAGCGCGTTGATTAAATTTATATTTAATGTGATGTCCCAGAGCGAAAGGAGAATTGTCCTACTTTAAGTATACATCTCTAGTAAATATATTGTTTTGATTTCTCTCACTGTCTCATTTCATTTGAAACATAACAATGATTTTAAATTAAGAATGGCACATGCATATACAGTATCAGCCATCAGATCTAGATATAATTAATTATTTCACCCATATGGGCACAATTTTCTTTTTTTGTTTTCCTTTTTTCTTTTTCCTTTTTTTAGGCTGGAATCCATATGAACCCAAGTTGGTATCACACAAAAGTTAAGTGAGGTAGCAATTAAGGCCTTACATATGACCTGACTCTTGAGTCAACCACTGGGTAAAGCACGGACAGATTTTCCATTAGAGACATACAATGCTAGTTGTCAACGTGTTAGAATGCATGGGCAAGGGAGAAAACAGAATTCACTAAAATAAAACTGCCTGTATATTGATCCTGTAATATACACACACATATATTATAAGACTTTTTTACAGTTCCTTGCAGGACCGCCCCTCTGAGATCCGTAAGACATAAAATTAAAAAACGTAATGTAATGGTCCTTAAATGTAAATAATATTAACGTTGAAACCGTCTAACATCGTTTTGGAATATTTTAGTTTCAGTCTCTCTTCAAAAAATTTCTAACTCCACCAGAAATATTGCAAATTCCTCAAAATTTTATCGGGCAGTTCTGCATGTATAACATATATATATATATATATATATGTATGTATATGTATAAAAGTACAACACAAAATCCCATGCATATATCACTTAGAAAATGATGCACTTCATTCTCTTTGCCTCCAAATGCACAAACAAAAGCTATTCCATCTTGGCAAATACCAACGTGCACATAGGGGACGCCCATATCAATGAACTTTTAGCGAAACTCATACCTCAAAAGAACCGATCACATCGAGCCAGAAAAAATAAAAAGAGAAAAGGAATAATCGTACGTTTTACAAATGAACTTAATGCTCATCAGCTACCGGACTGGATTAATTTACTAATGATAGGATATTTAGAGCATTGATTAAAATCAATTTTTGTTAAAATTATTATAATATGTAAAAATTTTACATTATAGATTATTTTTTCTTGACGTTGTAATGTGTGAGAATTCTACACTATAGAACTAAAAGTTTTAGTTAAAACTAAGTATGACAAACACATTATTAATTAATAGTTTGTTTGACACATCATATTATATCGTGTTGTATTACATTGTATTTTCTATATATAATATAATACAATATAACGCAATACAATACGATATAATACAATACAATATAATATAATATGGTGTGCCAAACATGAATAGAATAATCTAATCGGCCAGAAGCTGAAATTTTAATTATAACTTAACATGCTTCACATATATCTAAGAACTTGATGAATTTATTAAATAATCCAAGTTGTATATGTTACAATTCTTCAATCTCCAAATTGTGTACATGCTTATTTTATACATTTTTTACATTACAAACTGGCATAATATATATGCTACATACATACATACATATACGTACGTTAAGCTTTTTTTTATACCAATTTCTCGCCTCTTTATACATACATATACGTACATTTACTATGTTTGGCAAATGGAAAAGAAAATAAGAAAGAAAAGTATATATAGCTCAAATAGGGAAAATGAAGACAAAATAAGGACCTTTCTCTTATTGTGTTTTGGACCTTTCTCTTATTGTGCTTTGTATAACACTAAAATTGCAGGATATGGAGGAGTTAGGAGATTAAAACTGGGGCTCTTTGAAGGCCTCCTCCAATTGATTTCCCCTATTTTCTCTCCTATTAAGCAATTATAGGTTGGAATTGCATGTGCTAATATGCCGCCCGTGCTTATTCTGAGCCCAACATTCTAACGATAAAGTTTCTTATTTTTTTTTTATAATTATCTCTCTTAACAAAGTTTTTTTTTTTTTTACCTCGTAAACACCTAAATTAATCGATCCACTAATTCTCTCAGTCTTTTCTCCTTCCTTTCACTTTTCCCTCGCACCCAACAAGCTCTAACCCTCTCAATTAAATCTCAAAAGTCCTCTCTTATTTCTTGTGCTAATATCATTACATTTCTCGTAAAAAGAATAGAAGGAAAAATGAAAAGAAAAAGGAAAAGGCCAAAAGGAAAAAAGTGAAAATTCCAAATTTAGACTACAGTGTTGATGAGAAGTTTGGATACATAGGCGTGTGGGGGCCAGAACCCAGGAGCATGGGGAATTAAAAATACACACGATGATGATGATCAATTCAAGATGACAAATTAGGCCTTGCGTTTAGGCGCTCTTTTCTCCTTTCTACACATGACCATGTCTCTTACACAGTAATCCATCACCCTCAAAAGTGACACTCTTATTTTCTAAAGTTAAACAATATATATATATAGATATATATATATATATATATATATATCATGATCCACATAGATTGAATAAAACACGCATTACACCCACATGATATATCAGTCAGTCCAATATGCCTTTGAAAATTTAGAGTGAACACAAATTAGTACTATTTGAGATTTATTTTTAACTTTTTGAAATACGAAAAAAAGAGAAAAACGTGGTTGGCTTTATTCATATTGTTTTTGAGAAGTGAAATCTTTAGTGTTCTCTTCTTCATATGCTAAGAAAGTAGCTTTCACCTTTTTTTTAAGATGATGAATATGATGCCCGGAAGCGACTTGTGATTGGGACTAACAATCTTAAGCTTTTGTAGGACCATATATATATATATGTGTATTTATATATATATATATATATTTATGTATGAATAACTGGAAAATTAAACATTATTATGTCCTTTATACAGACACATGGTTTGGGGATAAGGAAGATGGTTTTGGTCTCACAAAGAGCTGACACCATTATTTTTTGGGTTGAGTGTTTGTGATTTATTTTGCCCTCCCATTCATATTAAATTTCAAGTGCTCAATATATGATTCTGTACCTGGCAGGGTCGTAAGAAACAATGCAACTCTTTTGGTACGTGTGGTGTGCGTGGGCTTCTTCTTATTTTATTTATTTATTTATTTATTTTGCTTTATTACATGGCAATTTTTTTTATAGGAACCAAAGAAAAATGGGTGGAAATTTATTTTTCATTTGTCAAATGAAAAAAAGATTTTCATCAAATCTAACGGTTTCAAAACGTACACTAATTGTTGAGGTTTCTACCCAAAAAGTCACATATATACTCGAATTAAAATTGACTAAAAAAACCAATGTGGATGCAACATCCACTAATTCATGTCCATCGACAAGAAAACATATTTGTCGAAGGTATTTTCAATCAAAATATTTGTGTTTTTCCTTTTGTATTTATTGGTGTAAAGTATTCCAAAACCCACTGCTGATCACCAATCAGCCAAAAAGAATAACTTATCTTTATGGTCATGGAACGGCAGCATTTTGTTGATGTTAATTTTGTACAAAGGGAAAGTTCTAATTCAAATTGAGTTATACATTTTCCTTCTTTTTTTTGGGTCACACCCAAAAGTTCTAAGAGGGTAATAGGTGACCTATATATGAAAATAAATTAGTATTTTGCAAATGTCGAGAGAAAATAACTCATATAAGAGATTACTTAATTAATTCAATATAAATATGATTATTGATTATGATGAGTTTATCAATTACCACAAACTATAAAAATAACATGGATGATTCTTCCAAAAATAACACCGAGCCAAAAATAACTATTTATCTTTTGTTTTATTTTATTTTTTAGACATTATTTTGATTAATTTTATAAATATCCTTGAATCAACATGCCTCCAATTTAAATTGGAAAGGGTTTAGTTCATCCCATGAATTATGTATCCTATTTCAAACTACTATCTACATTTATAATACTAACAAAATGATGATTCAATAGTACTTAAAATTTTATAAATGCCCTCAAATTATTGATTTTAAGTCAATTTGTCTCTTAAATTATTATTTTTTTAAACTTTTGTATTTTTTTTATTTCTTTACTAAAAAAATTTGAGTGAAGACTAAGTATGTGATGGAAACTGAAAAAAAAAAAAAAAAACGTGTTAACGTGGTTGAATTGTTAGAAAATTTTAATGCCAGTTATTTCTTTACATTATTAAAAAAGCAAACATTGGTTAAGGCATGAATCAACCAGATTAATCTCTTTTTTCTTTCTTTTTCTCTTCTGGCTGAATGCTGATCAGTAGCTTATTCAGTTGTGACAGAATAGCTATCCAGACCATTATTATCGATCACATATTTTCACCAGAAAACCCTACGTATCTTACCGGCAATACAGTACTGCCGAATAAGTCAATGTATATACTGAATTGAATTTGTCTTTTATTTTCTTCTCTATTTTATAGGAAAAAAAAGAAAAGGAGTACCAGGGCACATGACATCTAGAGCCTCAGAGCGATTACGATTCTGATTATTTCAAAAACCTATATTTGATCATTGAGATATATATATATATATATATTGAGTTGAATATTGGTCAAACATAAAATTCGTGTCTCTGTCGCTTCTGTCTCCAAAATGCCTTGTGGAGACACCAACAAGATTAAATTTATAGGCCTATCTAAAAAAGAAAGTCACAATTTTATCCTTTTCTTTGTTAATTAATTTAATAATTTTATCTATGTCTTTGTCCTGTCCTAATTAGATATAAAGATCATCACTATCGTTCCATTAAATTAGTTTTAAAACCACTTGCACTGTAAAGCATGGCTAGAGATCAATATAATAGAGCATGTTCATATATATCAAAGAAAAAGTGAAAATGATGATTCTATACATAAAAGAAAATTTAGAAGGTTTAGCCGTGAAAATCATCAATTCAATGCAGCATTCTTAACCGTGCCTATAAAATAATGTTAGAATTTCAATCCTAGTTCTGTAAACAAAAATACATGAAGGAAAATTAAACAGAAAAAATAAACACATAAAATTTAGAGTCGTTTACTCTCAATATGATAGATACATTCATTTTTAACAGTTACAAAAAATTTACTATGATAAAAAAGAAGTTTACAAGAGAAAATCGTACACCACTCAACACGATCTCTATGTTATGCTCTAACTTCTCTCTTATCATCCAAAAATGACACCTTCTTTATATGTTAAAAAATAGGGCAACTGAGTTACAATAAGAATGATAGCCTCAAACTACTTTTAATGAAATTTTGATTGATCCATGTAATCTTTTTCTTTTTCTTTTTTCTTTTTTAATCCTCACATTTTATTATTTATATCAGTATTCTTTGTTTTTATTTTTTATTTTTCATTTTTCCTTTGTTTTTGTATTTTTCTTCTGATATTTTCCACATTTTTAAACCCACTTTATTATTATTTTTCCTTTTCTCATTTCACAGCCATTTTTTTACATATATTTAGCTCTTTTGTTTATCTTTTCTTCTTTTCATTTTCATCCCCTTTTATTAGCTCATCCCATCCTCTTTGATTTCTTCTTCTTCTTCTTCTTCTTCTTCTCATTTTTTGCT
>CAMOHE010045796.1:0-134093 GCA_946598075.1 Artocarpus hirsutus | reverse complement strand
GTTTTAAAACCACTTGCACTGTAAAGCATGGCTAGAGATCAATATAATAGAGCATGTTCATATATATCAAAGAAAAAGTGAAAATGATGATTCTATACATAAAAGAAAATTTAGAAGGTTTAGCCGTGAAAATCATCAATTCAATGCAGCATTCTTAACCGTGCCTATAAAATAATGTTAGAATTTCAATCCTAGTTCTGTAAACAAAAATACATGAAGGAAAATTAAACAGAAAAAATAAATACATAAAATTTAGAGTCGTTTACTCTCAATATGATAGATACATTAATTTTTAACAGTTACAAAAAATTTACTATGATAAAAAAGAAGTTTACAAGAGAAAATCGTACACCACTCAACACGATCTCTATGTTATGCTCTAACTTCTCTCTTATCATCCAAAAATGACACCTTCTTTATATGTAAAAAAATAGGGCAACTGAGTTACAATAAGAATGATATCCTCAAACTACTTTTAATGAAATTTTGATCGATCCATGTAATCTTTTATATATAACAATAATTCGATAGGGCATTAAATCAGGTGGCACAACTTAACATATATTTAATCTTTAATCTTTAACCTATATAAAAGAGGACATGTGTGCTCCATTGTATAGCTTACATGGGTATATTATTTCTTTTATATTCTTTTTCTTTTTTCTTTTTTAATCCTCACATTTTATTATTTATATCAGTATTCTTTGTTTTTATTTTTTATTTTTCATTTTTCCTTTGTTTTTGTATTTTTCTTCTGATATTTTCCACATTTTTAAATCCACTTTATTATTTTTTTTCCTTTTCTCATTTCACAGCCATTTTTTTACATATATTTAGCTCTTTTGGTTATCTTTTCTTCTTTTCATTTTCATCCCCTTTTATTAGCTCATCCCATCCTCTTTGATTTCTTCTTCTTCTTCTTCTTCTTCTTCTCATTTTTTGCTCTTGTTCTCTTCTTTTTCATTTGTATTTCCAGTGCTCCATTTTTTTGTACTTTTTTTTTGGCTTTCCCTCGTAATATTTTATTTTATCTATTTTCAATGTCCTTCTTTTGGTTTTTTCTTTTCTTCTTTTCTTTTTCATCCTTTTTTAGCTTCTCTCATCCTTTTTTGTCCTCTTTTCTTTTTTAGCTTCTTTTCTTCTTTTCTTTTTCAACTAGTATATTTTTTTGCATCCTTTAAAATGTTATTATATCAAACATGACTTCCAAGTTTCTGTTTTTTTCTTCCTTTTGATTTAAACAATTTCTTTCTTCTAACATACTTTTATTAAACAAATTTTCTCAGATATGGGATTACCTAAATTATTTTTTAGTCAATTTTTTCTAACTATGGCCCTCATAAAATATTTTTCCCCAATTGTTCCCTTTAAATAATTTATTTTTAGATGTGTAGCGTAAATATTTTTGTCATATATGTAATACCTCAAATACTTTTCTTTAATATATAACCTATAAATCAATTACTATATAATTTTTTTATTAAAAATATTTTTGCCTTTGAAATGTGTTCTATTACATCTTTTTTTCACTAAATTAAATTTTGTAAGAAATTTTAAACATTTGTGAACACAATTGCAAATAATATACGTGTGTGTATGTGTGTGTGAGGACTTATTTCTGGGATATTCCGTACCACAAACTTGAGTTATGATACAAATCATGCATGCATGTTGTACATATTGTGATCAACTTAATTGAAGGGCAAGTAAGAAAAATCACCAATATATATTGTACTTTCAAGACTCAAGGTTGTTCGCTTTTTGGAACTTTCTAATTATGCAACTTCGACGCACACATATCTTAGATATCACCTACACTAAAAAGACACTGCTTGTACCATGAGATGTTCATCAAATATTTAAGCTTATACGAGAACAAAACTTTGAAAAAATCAACATTAAGGCTTTATATAATATATATATATATATCGTACGAACAAATGTCGCAGCGTTTATATTAATTATACAGTACTACTCTCTAGTCTCTGTCTTTCCCTCTTATATTTTCTTTTTTGTTTTCTAGTTTCTAGTTTCTATACGTCACAAACTTACTTATAATATATACATATATATATATGTATGTATGTATGTATAATTTCTTGATCTCTTTCAACAATTTGTCATTCCAGAATCTCTAGGTCTAGTGTACATAAATGTCAACGTCATCAAGAATCAACTCAAATTTCATATATATTCCATGTGTCTTAGCTCCATAACTAGATACTCAAACTTGTACGCTAAAGGTCCACATAGAAACAAACAACTTTCTTAGTAGGTGCCAACTTAATCATTTTACGTTTTTATGAGTTTCTTAATGGATGCCAACTTAATCATCTTCTTTCTCATGCACTTAAAAAAATTGCAAAATAAAATCACTACTAATGACACACGAATACAAAAGAACCCAAGAATCCAATGGACCTGTTTGGGTCTCTTTTTCAAAAGATTTTTGCTATTTTTGAAAACACCAAAAATAAAAACTAATTTAAAAGCATGTTTGGTTAAGTTTCGGGCCCAAAACTAAAACAAAAACATTTCTCAAAATTTTTCAAATTTGTATAAAAAATGAAAATGAAATGTGATCTTTTTCATTTTTTTTTTCTTCTTTCTTCAACAAAACCAGAACCCAACACCCCCTCTCCCATCCTCGCCGGCAACCCCAATGACCCACCCAGCACTGGCTTGATCGAGATGGGAATCTCGCGATGAGAGGGAGCTCGTAACTAGAATCCCCATGTGGATCTTGACAGGAAGGAAAGCTCACCGTCGAGGGTGGAATCGGGTCTGTTGGGGTGGGGCTGTTCATCGGCGTGGGGCTGGGCTAGTCGGAGTAGAGCTAGGTTGTCGGGGGCATTTGGGCTTGTCAGGGGTGGGGGTTGAACTGGTCAAGGTGGGGCTGGGTTCATCGGAGTGGGGCTGGGCTCGTCGGGTTGGGCCGTCGTTGGCAACTTGGCCTCACTAGAGCAGAGGAAAAGGAAGAGGAAATCTTCTTACTCGTTTTAGGGCTAATATGAAAAATTAATTAATCTATTAATAATTAATTTTTTAAAAATTAAATTTAGGTTATATTTAAATTAATAAATTTTTTATTAAAAAAATATTTGTGTTAAAAAACATATCACTATATACAACAAAACACAATTTTAAAAATATTCTTAGCGTATTTCTCAAAACATTTTTAGTTTTAGATTTTTCAAAAACAAAATCCAATATTAAAACACTACCAATTGTATTTGGGACCAATATTTTTGATAGATTTGTTAATAACACCTGATGATCATTGATAAGTTAGCAGTACTGGCAGTTATTAATGAGGACATTCTAGAGCTGGAATTAAAGCGACAGTAGGTTAAAACGTAAAACGTCCCTAAGAGTAACACATTAGTTGGAAGATAAGTTAAGTTTGAGATTATGTTTTTATTATTATTATTATTTCTAATTTAAAGAAAGACCTCGAGAGGGGAAAAGAAAATGGGGAAAATTAATGGGAGATGTGGGGTTGGGGAGTGGAAGAGTGAGCCACACGTGAGGTGCAGAGATGTGTATGAGGCTAATTATTCTTCTTGCTCCATTTGTTTCCACTTTGTCAGATGATTAATAACTCCTACTCCTTTATATTTTCATCAATTACCACCACACGTACCATGGCCCCTCTTTTTCCTCCCATACTATATGTATATGTGCATACATGTATAGTTTGATCTTCTCTTCCCTTATGGGAAGATTAGGCGATCAATTTTTCATTAAACTCATGTTAATTATTTGATATATTGGAGTGATTAGAGGAGAGAATGAATTATGTTTTGTTCTGTTTGTAGTTTTTTAGTTTTCTTTTTGCTATAGTATTTTTTTTTACAAAAATATTAAACTCATAAGTTAAATAAGCTCTGAGTTGAGATTGAGATTCAAAAATTTGCTGTAAGTTTTCAATTTTAATCTTTTAAAATAGTAACTATTGATTTAAAAAATTATACCCAGATATAATAAAAGAAAAATTATTTAATTTTATCTCAATTTATTTCTCATCACCTAATTAGTACGAATTAACCTTCTTCTTCTTCTCTCTCTCCTTTTTTTTTTTTTTTTAAGGGGAAAATGGGCCTTCTTCTTCTGTTTTCCGATCTAACCAAAGAGAAAATTACGCTTCTAATTTAGTAATTAAAACGCTTCATTCATATAATTATTTAGAGAAAGTGTTGCTGTTTCGGATGCGACGTGAAAAGCTTTATTACTGGACAACCGTCACAAACATCCACATCTCATATTTTCGCTAGCGAACTTACTAATTAACTAGGATTTTGACATTGTGCATTACCTATTTATCTTATTTATCCCACCTAACCAGATGGACACGTGTTGAGCTACTACTAATTAATTAACCGACCTCCCTTTTTGCAAGCTCAGCAATTGGCATGCAGCTATACAAATAATATGTGTCGGCCAAATGCTCATGATGTGTTGTGTGGCGTTTCTCAAGGAAAAAATGGTTCGACGGGTTCGTTGGCAAATAAATAAATATATAAATAAAAGGGGCCTACAACTATAGCTGCAAATAAATAATAATTGAGTGGGGTCAAGGGGGAAACCTGCATTTGTATTAACCTCCACCTTTTTCCACCTGTAAAAGGCCAAAAAGATACAAAGGAGTAAATAATCCTCTGCAGTGGCGGTCAATGACCTCAGTCGGCTCAAAAAAATAAAAAATAAAAAATAAAAAAAATCATCCACATGAAGTGGGTGTACATATGTTTGTTAAACAGTGGAGTTTAATTATTGTAGTGACAACTATTAACTTCCACATAGAAATATTGAGATGGATCAAAATTTCCTTGAAAATAGTTTAGAGATTTCTCTTGTAAATTCTGTTGTTAATTCACTGTATGTAAGAGGGTGCCCTTTTTAAGGTGATTGAGGCTTAAGAAAAACACATACGGTTGTGAGGTATGTGACTTTTTTTTTTTTATAATAGCCATTATGAGTTTGTGTGTTTTTATATGTTTTATTTTTTTATATTTTAATTGCTTTTAATAATATAAAATAAGGGCGTCTAATTATTAACATATATTTTGTTATAATTATGAAAAATATTTATATATTTTTGTATAAAGGTAAAATAAAAAAACTTCTAATAATGTGCTGGTTAAAATCAAACGATTTTTGTTAATTTTTTTAATTTATAATAATTATGATATAATTTTTCACGGTTTAAATAATCGTACAACTATTGGCAGAAATTATTTTTATTTTTCAATTATCAAATTTTATATTTGCATAATTGGCCGTTTGAAGAATCAATTGTAATATACATTTTTAATTTAAAAATTGTAGCATATGAGAGCTTTATATTGTATCTATTTTTTGTTTTTTAATGTAACTACTGAGAGCTTTTACACTTTTTACCATTAAAACTGATAAAATGGAATAGATGTTCCAAATAGAAGGTTAGAGTGCCTATGAAAGTAGTTTGAACTATAAAGTTCAAACCACAAACAATATAAAGCTCCTATATATGCTACAGTCTAAAACAAAAATATATTACAACATAAAATTTTTACATGCTATAGTATACACTTTAAATTTTAGAGTTGAAACTCTTCTCCAAAACATATTACTATTACTATAGAAAGAGTGTTTGAAAAGTAAGTTAGAACTTAAAATGAGAACCTAAATACTGTAGTATATGAGAGCTTTACACTTTAATAAACTTTTGTTTTTTTTCGTAACATATGATAGATTTAAATTGAAACAATTAAAAATTTATCAGTTTTAACTTATTTTTCAAACAAAATACATGTGTGTATGTATGTTTAGCAAGGCAACTTCTTTACTTAGCATTGAACCATCCCAAGTTTCTGACCACAGCTGGGGAAGCTTCCTATAAGGGTGAAAGAAAGACGTATGAAAGAAATAATGAGTATTATTTTGCAGCATTCTTATTAATTTTAGGAATTTTCAGGAGGGCGGGACTATGAGTTATGTAATTATTATTATTATTATTGGAGCTTTATAAAGCTTTTCGTTTTGTTACAATTATAGTATGTGTAATTAGTATTCTGAGGTAGATGTGAGGCCACTATCACTTTGATCAACAGGTCCCTCCTTCCCTGCGACATTTATACTCGCCCTTTATTACATTACATATAACAGATATGTAACAAGTACTTTTGTATATCAAAGCAGAAAAAAGATTATATAACAAAAAGGTTTATATTTAATTTTTCAATCTTTGCACGGTTTAAATTAGAAAGGCAACTAATAAACCCTAAGAAGGGAAATTAATCTAATAAAAGATTAATGACATTGTAACACAGGGCATAATTTTCATTACAGACTGGTGTACTAGAAACTTGAAAATAGAAATACTTTAAGATAGACAAAAATAAACCTACGTTATCCTCTTTTAAAACCCTCAATAATCGATACAAGAATGTCGATTTTAGGCCAAGACACTGTTTGACCCTTATTTATTTTAAATATATCAAGAAACAGGACAAGGTTTCTTAATATGATTGCATGATCACCTTTAAATCAATTTGGAAACTGTTATCAATCTTCACAAAAGATCTAATCATGAACTCTACGTGCAATAAGCAAAAAAGCGAAGAAAGCTTAATTATGTTGAATGATTAATTAGAACTTTGTAGCCAAAGGATTGATTCGGTCAATTGGTGGTTTACCCATATATCTAACATTAAAGGAAGCAAATTGGAGAGCCTAACTAATGCCTTTTTTAATGAATTTCACCACCTAGTAGACCCGTACATGCAAGGGCATCAGACTTGTAAAAGAAAGAGAGAGAAAAAAGAAAGCTAGTTTGTTTATATATATATATATATATATATTAGTACATGTAACAACATGCGGACTGCTTTTAAAGAGGAAAAAAATAGTTATTTTTTTTTCTAAAGGATATAAAAGGAACATCCAGAATTGGTTTGAAAATTCAGTTAAAACTTGAATATAAAACATAAATATTGTAATATGTAAGAGTTTTATATTGTAGTAAATTATTATAGTATATAAGAGTTTTATAATATAACAAACTGAACTTGTTTTTTAAACATGTTTTCCAAATAAAGTGCTACACTTGTCAAAAAATAAAAAAAAAGTATCAACGAGACTTTTTAGTTGGTTTGAATTTGGTGAATATTACTCTAAGGCCTCCATTACAAGTTTAGAGGGAAAAAAATTTCACTTCTCACAATTGGTCATTTATGCATGATCTCGAATCAAAATTCAAATGTGGCCATTGTGTTACCTCCTCGATGCCCTTGTTTTGATAATTTTTTATATTTCATTTGAGTAATTTAGGTGGTATATAATTTTTTTATTATTATTATTTTGTTTTATTATTTATCTATTTTTCTTCATGAAAAAGACTAAAATATTTTTAGATAGTACTTGTTTGCTTTACCCTTACTCAGGAAAATTGTGATCAATTATTTCTTTATATTCATTAAAAGTGATATATTTTTCAACTTTCTTATAAAAATTGTAAGATTGAAAAAGAAAAAGTCACAAAAGTAACATTTCTCAAATTGACCCAATTTGCTCTTATTGTTTTATTCTTTTCTTATAAAAAAATCCAAATAATACTTATTTCTAAAAAAATATACACATTGGAACCAAGCAAGGCACAAATATATACATTTTTTATAACTTCTGGCCTGATTTCTCCTTTACTTTTCCTTGGATCCATAAAAATTAAAACATATTGATGAGAATAATGAAGGTTTTTAAATCATTAGGTTTGATTAAAATTATATTTTTTAGAAATTTAACTCTTAAAAATACAATTACTAACTGATAGATTATTTTTTCTTAATATATGTTTGAAAAATATTCAAAATATATATAAATAAATAAGATAGATGATGAATAATTTATTTAAGCCTTTAAGGGCATGTTTGAGGGGCCTTCTACTTGTGCTTTGAGTCACTAGAAGAAAAGAGTTAAAGTTATGACTTTTCAATAAGTATTTAGAATCATATTTTTTAAAAGAATTGAAATAGATCAAAAAATTATCATTAAGATTTTTTAATAAATAATAAAAATGTCATAATAAAGTTTAAGATATTTTATTAATATTATGACACGAGTTTTAAAACTGAATTCAGTTTTAGAAATGGTTTTCTAGAGAAGATATTTTTGTGGTTTAGACCGAAAATTCTTTTAAAGAGGCAAAACGATTTTGACGGATTATCCATACTTTGAGAAGCAATTTTTAGGTTAAAAAGGTAATAACAACTTTTAAAAACGGCCCTAATTTGCAGATAGATGATAGAGAAAATAGCGTGATTAAAGGGTTGCAATTAATGAGAAGAGTATGTAAGAGAGTTATGAGTTAGGGAGTAGGGAGGGGTCCCCCGGCTCACACTCGCATTCATCATAAATTCTCATTTCCTGCGCTCACTGCTGACCTCTTTGATCATCAATCTTCCTTCCTCTTCCTCCTTCCCTCAATTAAGATTCATAATCCTTCTTTTATTAACTTTTTTCACCGTTTGATCCTCTGCCATACACGAAACAAAGAAATAATAATAATAACAGATTAGCAATCAAGAACAAGTCTCTCTCTCTCTTTCTGAGCTTGGAAATCTGTTTCAATGGCATTTAATTGGGAATTACTATCCTGCCACCATCACCCCACCTTAATTGCTCGCTACCGTCCGCACAATTATTTTCTCTCTCTATCATGAATACATAATACATATACATATACAAATATATATATATGTCTATGATCCTCTACATAGATATATATATATGTATAAAATATATATACTTTGCCATCAATTCAAGCAGTATTCTTTCTTTCTTTTCTCCTTGGCATAAATAAAAATAAAAAATAAAAAAATAATTTTATTAATAATAAATATATACCAAGTAAAAGGGACGTCTCCTTATGAAAGTAAACCTCTGATTTCTCTCACTCTCTTTGTCTCTCTTCCCAATCGAATCTCTCTCAGTTTCAGAGCGAGAGAGAGAGAGTAGAGTAGAGCTTACTTTTCTTCTCTCTGTTTTTTCTCTTCATTCATTAAAAGGAAATGCTTTTGCCAGCATTTTAAACATTCATAGCTCATTATTTTCATACATCATCTTGATCAAGGTTTTCGTTTACGAAAGTTTCCATCTTTGTTTTTGTTCGGTTTCGAAACTGGAAATTGGAGATTTGAAATTTTAAATAAATAAATAATGCGAGTGAAGGAGATGCACCCGCTGTGCTGCATCTCGCTGGAGAGCACGCCTGGAAACGGAGACCAGTCGCCGGAGGTACTCTTCCGGACTCGGAGCTTGCCGGCAAGCCTGGGTGGAGGAGGGACGAGCAGATCGGAGGTGAATGCGGCGGTGGAGGCCACGGTGGCGGGAGTTCTCTACAAGTGGACCAATTACGGGAAAGGGTGGAGATCGAGGTGGTTCATGCTTAGAAATGGCGTTCTCTCCTACGCCAAGATTCGCCGCCGCCCTGAGATCACCGGCCTTAATCTCTTCAGTCTCACTCCAAGCGACGACGTACGCTTCATCGGAGAGATCTCGGCCAATCGCTCCGCGGCCGGCCGCAGAAACAACAACAACAAGCCTCATAAGAAATCTGTTGCCATCATCCATCTCAAGGTAAACAAATTCACAATCGCATTAAAAAACGTTTATTTCGTGGTTTCCGATTTCGATTATACGATTTCATCCTTTATTTTTATTTTTAATTTTATGATCTCGTTCTGATTCAGAGAAAATCAAATGTATTTGCCATTGCTAAAACTGGTGGTTTTTCGCAATGTTCGTCGTATTCTTTCTGGTTTTCTGGTCTTTTTATTTAATTTTATTTTATTTTCCAATTTCTCACATTGGGAATGTATGATTTTTAATTTAATTTATTTTTTTAATTTAGCAGTTTAACTGGTTGTTGGTGTATAGTGCGTCACATCAACATGTGAGAGGGAAGACGAGGGAGGGTAAAGCTAGGCTGCGACGTAGGCTTAGGTTAATTAATTTCTTGTCACATCATCCACCGGATCGCCATTCGTCCGATTTCATCGGCTCTTATTTTTCTTGCATTTTTTTTGAACTCGTATTCTCATGATAACATCGCTTTCGATTTGGACCGAAACAATTAACACAAAAAAAAAAAAAAGGATCAAAACTTGAATCTTCTTGCCTATTCAACTTCTTGATTTTGTGAAAGCTGGAAAGACTTTTTTTTTTAGATATTTTTCCTTTGTTTGTTCGCTTCTCGCAATCAGAAAATATATAAATCAAAGACAATGTTAGAGCACGGTGATTGGACGGTGGGAATTGTTTTTTCTTCTTGAAATATCAGAAGTGGGATTACCCTTATTTTTAGGTTTGTCTTATTTCTTTGACTTTGCGGTGGAGTTTTGAAGCATTTTTTTTTCGTTATAATAATATTTTTTTGAGTTGTCTTTAATCAAGGTTTTTATTTTTAAACTTGGCTTGACGTCTGAGATTTGGGTTTTAAATTTGATTACAAATAAAGTAAGAAAGGAACATGGTGGGGACTCGAGAGACTGTTATGGTGTGATTGGGTGGGGTTTAGAACCGTTGCAAAAGATTGGATTTTGTGCTTATATAACTTCATGTTATTTGTGTCTCTTATCTTTAAAAATAAAAAGCATATTCCAAATCAAAATGCTAGATCTGAACGATGACCTCCATGTTAAATTTAGAAAGTTGATGAATTATAAAAATTTATAGTCCTCGCTTACACCAACAAAAACAAAATCGGCGGGGCCAAAAGCTTTTTACGTTATGCAAAAAAATTGATGAAAGCTAAGATATTTTTGTCTAATTTGTTTTTATGACAGCTGTTTGATATAATTGGCATGTGAATTTTGCTTTCGTTCTTTGAAAACTTGTGTTGGGTTAATTTGGTTTTATCAGATCTCGTCCTTTAGAGAGAGCAAGTCGGACGACAAGAGGTTTTACATATTCACAGCTACCAAGACGCTTCACTTAAGAACTGATTCAAAGAGAGATAGGGAGGCTTGGATACAAGCTTTGGTCTCAACAAGAAGTCTATTTCCTCTCAGAACGATAAACGACAATCTTCTATCCTCCATTGTGCAGCCTAATGATCTGTCTGTGTCAACCGAAAGGCTTAAGAAGCGCATGCTTGAAGAGGGTGTTGGTGAGAATCTTGTGAAGGATTGTGAGCAAATCATGCTCTCGGAATTTTCGGAAATACAAGCACAAGTTAAGCTTCTTTGTGAAGAGCGCTCCAATTTGCTCGACACTTTGAGACAGTTGGAGGCAAGTTAATTTGTCTTAACACCTCATAACTTCTAGCTAACCGTGTTGCTTGACTGGATCAAGGTTGACCTAGACGAAATTTTAATGAAAAACGACTATTAACTTTCCTTCTCAAGCAATGGCTGCTTTTCTTGGACTAAACCAGCTAACCTAACTTTTGATTAACGTGTTGCATGCTTAGAGCTTGTTTGGTAGGAGGGGAAAATGGAAGAGGAGAGATGCGTGAGGGAATTAGTTGAAGGATTTTGAGAATTATGGTTGTGTCGTAGGAAAGAAAAGAGGAGAGAATAGATTAAATAAGAGATTTTAAATCTTTAAAAGAATCTTGACTGTAATCTTTCTCAATATAGAGAGATTAAATAGGGAGTACGTTCTAAATACAATATAAGAAAGGTGCTGCCTTTTTTCTTCATTTTTCTCACCTAGATTGTATACCTTTCTGGGCTTCTTTAACTTTATTAAACTCACCCTTAGTCTTAAAGCTTGTATAAATGTTTGAGGACTTGCTTATATAAATTCCGAGTGGCTTAATTCTTTTTTTTGACATTGGCTCCTAGCACATAAACATCGATGGACTTAATTGATCAGTAATGCTGGGCCGTAAGAGATGTTTTGCATAAGTGGTTTAGGTGAATTGGTCTTTGTTTGTTCCAATCTTATGTGGTATCACTTCAAATTGGCATTCCTAATGCTGGAGATTTGTGATGGTTCAGTGGCATTGCCTTGTTTGCGAATGCATTACTTGTTTTCACATCCTATGCAGGCAGCTAATTTTGATGCCGAAGCATCTGGAATAACTGATAGTGAATACCAATTGACGAAGCATGAGTTTTCGAGTTTAGGGCGTGGAAAATACAGTGGTGAGAGTACTGATTTATGTTCCCTCTCTCTGCTAACTTATTAGTTTCTAGTTTTGGTTTTAAAAGAAATTATCAACTGTTGACCATGTTAGTATTGGGATCACACCTATATTAAGAATGCTTATGAACAAGAATTCTTCTTGAGGATTAGTGATAAATATTTTTGTTTATTGGTCTCTCAGCATGACTTTTGCTTTATATATGTTTGGTTCTTAGAATGCAGCACAACTGAGTCATCTGATAATATTGAGAAACAAGAGCTTGAAGAAGTGTCGGACGAAGATGAAACATCTTTTTACGACTCGAGAGAGTATTTTTCTGAACCAACCAATGGTTTTGGCGAAGTTGTAAATAACGTTGACAAGCATAGTAAGTCTGATAGTCGATCTGGTAATGCGGAGAAGATGCAGAATCAGAAGGAAGTAGTAGTTTATGAATCTAGATATCCACATGTTGAAAGGCGAAAAAAGCTTCCCGATCCACTTGAGAAAGAGAAAGGAGTTAGTCTATGGTCTATGATCAAAGACAATGTAGGGAAGGATCTTACACGAGTTTGCCTTCCTGTTTACTTTAATGAGCCGATATCATCCCTTCAGAAATGTTTCGAAGACGTGGAGTATTCTTATCTCTTGGATCGAGCATATGAGTATGGAAAAGCGGTAGGTTTGGATGAATTTACGATCATTTTTTAGTTAGGTTGTCTGTCCATTTATGGTCCTTGCTATTCAAGAATCCGTCTTGTCATGTTTTTGTGACATTCCGACTCCATCTTAAACTCACGAGTGCATGATCATGGAAGTTAATTGAGTTTCTCGTTTTGAGTTGGGACAATTATTTTCCTTGCAGTAGAATAGTTTATGTATATCAAAGATAAGAAAGATGGCCTTCTTTTTTAGAACCTCCTGATTCTGAATCTCCTCCTTGGGATCTTGTGTTACGCTGTCAGGGGAACAGCCTCCAAAGGATTCTGAATGTAGCAGCGTTTGCGGTGTCTGCTTATGCTTCATCTGAAGGTCGGCATTGCAAGCCCTTCAATCCTTTGTTGGGGGAAACATATGAAGCTGATTATCCTGATAAAGGAGTTCGCTTCTTTTCTGAGAAGGTAATCTGCCATTCATTAAACTTGAAGAGAAACATAAACAAAAAATGGTTCGATAAGGTCTATAATGGACTTCTCTTTTTTTCAGGTTTCACTTCATAGGATATTTCTCTACAAGAGAGATGATGGACCATTGTAGATGAATTATAACTAACAAGAAATGTATCACTCTTCAATCCAAAAATGTTTAAACAATATTCCATGTTGAAACAGGTTAGTCACCACCCAACGCTCCTTGCCTGCCACTGTCAAGGTAGAGGATGGAAATTCTGGGGCGACAGCAACCTCCGATCAAAATTTTGCGGCACGTCAATTCAGCTTGACCCTGTTGGAATTCTGTCCGTAGAATTTGATGATGGTGAACTTTTCCAGTGGAGTAAGGTGCATAAATTGCTGTTTCTTGACAGCCATTTTTCACGTTTCTCTATTTGTATGTTCAAATTCAAGTGTACTGAGATAGAATCATGATGATTATAGGTTACAACGTCTATTTATAACCTTATCTTTGGCAAAGTGTACTGTGACCACCACGGGCTTATGTATATACGTGGGAACCGCCAGTATTCGTGCAAACTCAAGTTCAAAGAGCAGTCACTTCTTGACCGAAATCCTCGCCAGGTTAGCAAAAACCCCCAAACCTTCTTTGTTCTGTTTCTTGGTTTATGGTTTCTGCCGCTAAGGATGCAACTTAGTTAATCTAATTTTGGTGTAATGTTCATTCTGTAAACGCAGTTTACTAATTAATTGGGTGGTTAAATTTGCAGGTAAATGGATTTGTTGAAGATGTTACGGGAAAAAAATTTGCTACATTATTTGGGAAATGGGATGATAGCATGTATTATGTTAATGGTGATGGGAGCAACAGCACAAAGGACTGTACTTCATCATCCGAATCATCTATATTATGGAAAAGGACTAAGCCGCCTCCTAATCTCACGCGATACAACTTAACTTCATTTGCGATCACATTGAACGAGCTAACACCTGGGTTGCAGGTAGACATGATCAACTAGATCAGTTATTTCACGTGCATTTTCATTTTCCTCGTGCATTTCTAATCGTTTTTTATAGCTTTGTCTGATCCCGGGTATTTGATCACGGATTAAGGAGAAGCTACCTCCCACGGATTCCAGGCTGAGACCAGACCAGCGGCATCTGGAGAATGGAGAGTATGAGAAGGCAAATGCAGAGAAACAACGGTTAGAGAAGAGGCAGAGAATGGTATAATATGTCTTGCTTACGGCTATATAACACAATTTGCAGTTGGTGTAAATCTGTTTTCAGAACACAAACGTGAAGAAACAACTTGTATTGTTTCATTGACGTGTTCTTCTCAGAGCACAAACGTGAAGAAACAATTTATATTGTTTCATTGACGTGTTCTACATGATATGTCTATCATGATGCAGTCAAGGAAACTACAAGCAAATGGTTGGAAGCCGAAATGGTTCGAGAGAGAAGGCGAGAACGGACCTTTTCGCTATGTGGGCGGCTATTGGGAGGCACGTGAGCAGGGAAAGTGGGATGGCTGTCCCAATATTTTTGGTGAATTCAATGAGCCCTTGGAAGGGTCATGAAATGATACAGGTTCACATCTGTCTCTCCCCACAAAATATTGCTACATTAATACATTCTTTTTAACTTGCTTTATAATGATGTGATTTCTAGTACAACTTGATTGTTAATCTGAAATAAAACTTGTACGAAAATACAGGCTACAGGGTATAGATAAGAGGGTTTCAGAATTAGTGTGGAGAAAAAAGCTCCATCCATTCCAGAGTTTAAACTGCTTCATAGAGTTTGGAAAGCAATTTAAAAAAAGAGAGGACTGACCCCAACGGGAATTTGAGGAGGGGATTCATCTTCTAACCATAATCAAGTTGATGGTTAGATTATAGTCTAATATATCCTTGTAACTCCAAAGATGTTTAGATTATAGTCTAACGTCACCAATATTGGATGTGGGAGTGTTGGCTTGTGTAATGTAATATTTGTTTTCTTTTTCTTTTTAAATTATTATTTTTTCCTCGTAATATATCTGTGCTAGTCGTTGGCTGAGCACTGATTTTAGTTCCGCATTTATTTGTATTTTCTTTCCTTTTTCTTTTTCAGAATAAAAATGAAGGATGTATTCAGCTCGTCATTTGTCTAACAAATGGTTTGAGCCAGTATTTTGGGCTCTTTTGGCACTTTTAAAAATGTATTATTAATGCCACATTTAAGAAGCTTATGTCAATCATATTACATGTATAAGTTGTTTCACGTTTAAATGTGTACAGTATTTATAAAAAATAAGTTTCAAAAGATGATATTTAAGAAAATTTCTTTGTTTTCTTTTTAATTTTAAGCAATAGAAAAAAGAAGTAAAAGTCAAGCTTTTTAACTATATTTGGATAGTGTATGGAGAAAGGCCATTTGATTTTAAAAGAATTTTTAAACTCATTTAGATGAATAAACCAAAAACTCTTGTTCATATAAAAAGTAACGTTAAATGCGAGGATAGGATATGGAGGAAATTCACAAAATATACTTCAGATATAAAAAGTTAAAAATATAAATAAAATTTTTAATATCTTTTTTATTTTTTCCATAAGCATTAAACACGTGGGCTTATTTTAAAAAAGCTTAGAAAAGCCAGATATATTTAAAAGTAAACTTTTGGACTAAATGACTAAAAATTAGTTTTCAGTAAACTTTTGGACTAAATGAGCAAAAATTAGTTTTTTTTTTTTTTAAACTATTCTAAATGAACTCTTTTGTTCATGTCTCCGGTTACTATAGAGATAGGTTTTTGGCCCCTCAAAAAAAGTGATTACTAGTGCTATATTGCTTCCTGCTTCTACTGGCTGTAGAAGAAAATCCGAACCTCGTCAACAGAACGAAAAAAATCTACACAATTATACTTGAAAGAAGAGTGCAGTTTCAACACGCTGCATTTCAAGGAGAACCTTCATGGGTCCAATGCTGCACAGTTTATGGGTTGAGCAAGACTTTCTATATTAGGATTGTCAAGCTTCGTCTTTGCGGACATCTCACCACTGCACCAAAACGTTTTGGTGGTATAATATGAAGATAGTTGATCTTAAGATAGGATAAATTAGCGGAGTTTAATACTTTGCAAAAAGTTGTGACTATGATACTAACTTAGAAAAAAAAAAAAAAAGAAGCCTACGATCTTCATGCTCAAAGTAGGAAGGGTTTCAAGTTGTGCAAGTATAGTTATATTGGATTTTGCTCCCTCTTTTTTCCTTTTTGGAGTTTCCCCATTGCGTTTTACTAGTAGATGATATTTTTTTAAGGGTTGCATAGATGAATTTTGACCAGGTCTCTCTTAATTTTTTAATCAAAAGAGTAGATTATTTTTCATTCTAGTTGTTATTTTTGCTTGTCCTTTTTCTAGGATTATTTCTTTTCTTTTTTTTCCTTTCTCACTTTCTTAAAAAATAAAAAATATGCTTCTCTCTATAATTTTTTTGGGGGTGAAAGAACTAAAAAACATTATTGTTTTAAATATATATACATTAATAGCATATCTTAAAGTGTTTATGGTAAATAAATAATTTAGGAAACATTTTTACATTAAAATTTACATTATCCATTCAAAAAAAAAAAACTTTGTAAACATGGTTTATAAATTAATTATTACCATAAATATTAATAGCATAATAAATATATATATATTTTAAAAATGGTCCATTTGCTATAATTTCACCCTTTATCATTAACCCAAAATCACTATAAGTTGGATAAATTAGAATAAGTCCTTCTAAAAATTGGAATTCAAACATTTTAGTGTTCTCAAAATGGTTTGATTTAAAAAAATTAGAATTTTTAAGAAATGGCACTAAGAGTGTTTTGAAATTTTTACCTCAAAAAAATGAAAAAAATTTTCAAACGGCCTGTTGTTTCTGTGATTATTAT
The DNA here is from genome assembly GCA_946598075.1 of Artocarpus hirsutus. Taxonomy (NCBI): domain Eukaryota; kingdom Viridiplantae; phylum Streptophyta; class Magnoliopsida; order Rosales; family Moraceae; genus Artocarpus; species Artocarpus hirsutus. The sequence continues at coordinate 116,945 of CAMOHE010045796.1, read as the reverse complement.
TATTATTATTATTATTATTATTATTATTATTATTCATTTTAATTTTCATATCATAACCGTAGAGATGAAAATAAAACTGGCCGAACCATTATTTAGCCCAAAACTTGTACCCTGTGGGCTTTGCATCACTTTCCTTTGTCCAAGTTGGTTTAGTAAGCCCAAAAGAAACTGTAATTTTCCCCCAATATTCAAATGAACCAAAAAAAAAAAAAAAAAAGAAGTGAAAGGAATGAAGCAATGAAATTAACCTAAGGTAAATAAAGCTTTTTTTTTTTTTCAATTATTATGTGTAAGTCTCACAGACTTTGGTAATGGGTTCTGTCACGACATAAACACTAAACATGATTTGCTTGTTACTACAAACGCAAAAATATTCATAAAGTAAATACCCTTGAACAAATAAAGAGACACAATGGCATGGTTATTGAAATTGGCAAAATTAGCTCTTAAAGGAAAAAACTACGAGTGCTGGGTGCTGATCGCATCACAAGGGAAGAATTTTATTGAAATTCTTGGAATTTTAAGCTTGTAGCTAAACTTCACCGGAAGGAATCCGTCCTTTCTCAATAACCCGCCTTTGGACGCACAACCTCTACGCCTCGCCTTTACATCTCGTCTTACTCCAAGCGTGTCATCTGACTTCAACTCCTCCCCGGACTTGCTTCAGATCAATCAATACATATTGGCAACAGGTTGAGACACATGGGAAAGGAAAATTTTCAATAATGACATCTTTTAAAAAATACTTCTTATAAATACCGTATATGTTTAAGTACGACATAAGTAAAGTATGGATAGATGCATTTTTTAAGAGTATGGCAAAACATGTAGTGTAATTTTTTCTATGGAAATCAAGCTTAGATGCTATAGTCCTCTCTCACTCTAAAAGCTCTGAATGTGATTCACAAAAGGTGATCACTTAAATAATAAACTGCCAAGTATATATGGGAATAAGTCTAGACGCATTACACTTGGTTTATAATCAAGTCTTCACAAGATTAGATTGGAGCTTGAATTTCAATTGTTCTGCCTGAAATCCATGCTTTAAAATTCTATGACCGCAACAACATACGACTCTAATATTTGACACACGAAATTTATCTTGTATTCAAAATTTTAACCTGTAGGATAAACATTATTGGTTATTTTGATACTACTTAAATGCCAACACAAAATTCAGAGTGATGATAGTAATTAATATTGTGTAAGAGAATAAGAGACTTTGAGTAGCCAGAAAGAAGTAATATTTCTTTAACCACCGATATTCTTTGCGTCCTTCCATCGAGGGAAATTTGAGATTTGTTTTTCTATTTATTATTATATCGCTTCTATAAACAAAGATGGTCTGCAATATTGCTAAAAAGTGAAAAAGATGAAGATAATGAACTCCTATAAAAGGATTGGATGGCGACAACAACGTTGGTGCAAGACTTTTCCAATTTAATGCGATATCAAAGAGAGTTGTGCCAAAAAGTTCATCATATAAAAGCAAAAAGAAAGTCAGAAAAATAATATTAGAAACTTCTGCATTTAATCATACTTAAGGAAATCAAAGTTCATGATTTTGCATCAAAGCTTGAGCAGCATTCCCATGTGAATGGTTTCTTATAGTTCCCTTTTCACAAGAAAAAGTTGAAAGAGGTTACATGCAGAACTGGCACATGGGTAGGGCCATATATATCTATATATATATATATATGGTTCGAATGATTATGTTTTCGTTATTATTATTTGTTTGATACAAATCTAACAGTTATAATAAAGTGAATAGTTGATCAAGAAAATTTATGATAATTAATAAAATTGAATTTTTATTGTTAGGACTTGAAGAACAAAATTAACAGTGTTCTTTGCGCATAAACCACATTAATGGCACTTTGTTTAAACAATAACCAAATCTGAAAACTATATAAACAAGAATTGTGGAAATTAAAAATAATGAACAGAGCGATATGGTTCTTTAGCATGGTAAAAACCCTTGTAGAAAAAAAACCATAGGTACTATCTCACACTAGGGATAAGAATGATCCATTATACTGAACTATGATTGTAAGATTTGGAATTACAAGAAAACTGAGACTTTATAACAACTTGAAATCCATGGTACTCCTTCTGCAACTTGCACTCCTTCATACTTTTCATCCTACTCCAAGCTGTCTTTGTTCGCCTTCGGTCCAATTGACTTACTCTAAGCCTTTAATCCACGGAGCCTCCTCCTCAGATCTTCTAGATTGGAATGAAAACACTAAGGCTACACAGGGATGAGAGCAATAGGATAAAGTCTAAAAACACTAGGTTTATCACTTGAGTTTTTCTCTCACTTTGAAACTCTAACCCGGAAGTCACAATTTGACTATCTTAAATAAACAAAGCCTAAGTATGAAAAGCATCTAGATACATCCTCCAAAACCTAGGTATGAAGTCACCATTTTGTATTTTTATTTGTCTTTAAATCCTTTAACTACAATATTTGTGTGTTAAATAACTATTGTATATTAATTCAACTTAAACCACATTAATATAGATGTGAATATCTATAGTGAAAAAACAATAATAAAAAAATAGATGGTAAATTAGTTAGGGATTACATTTAAAAGAAAACTATTTGAGGGGAATATTTAGGAGAAAATATTCACAAGGGCCATAAGTAGGAAAAATGGATCAAAAAATGTTTAAGTAATTACATATTAGGAGAAAAATACTTTAACAAGAGTAGAAACATAAGTTTAAAAGAAAAACAAATGGAACTAAATTCACATTTCAATCGAAATATGCGTTTTGGTTTAATATTTATGAGAAAGAGAAAGTGTTAAGATGTGTACACAAATAAGGGATTTTTTTTTAACAAAATAAATCAACGAGAACCATATAGAAAATTAATTAGAAGGTAGTATAAGAAAATAATAGTTAGGAAAGACACTTAAAATATGGGTTAATTACATAATTGTACATTTTAGTTTTAACTATTTCTTAATTTATCCTTTTGTTCTTAGAAACTGCAAGTGTATCCTTGAAATTTTAAAACTTAATTCAATTTCATACGATGAATAGCAAAAATTAGGCAAAACAATACGACTACCCTTAAATAGGTATGATAAGTATTTTAGATATTAAAAACATAAAAGAATCCTAAAACAAAATATCAAATTTCAAAAAATGATCTTAAGTTTTATGACTTTTAAATTCTAAGATACATTTTTTAAATTTTTTTAAGAAAAAACATATATTTTATAAACAGATTAGGTTTAGTCAAGGATATTTTTATCTTATTTTCATGTTTTGTAAGTAAAAAAAAGTCCATAAGGGATAAAATTGAAACAAGTTTTTTAAATTCAAATGATACCTTTATAGTTTCTGAAAACAGAGAGAAAAATTGAGAAATAATGAAAATTAAGAGGTATAGTTGTGCGATTAATCTTTAAAAATATTTGAGTAGGATATATGTAGGATAAAATATTTATAAATAAAATAGAGGGAATGACAATTATGGGGCAAATAGTAGTTGAAAGTGGCATGGGATAAAAAAAAAACATATGTAAGAAGGAAATATGTCGAAACTAAAACGATAAAGGCAAAAAAAGCTTTAATACAAAAGAATAAGACTGAAACTTATAGGCCATGCTTAATAAAAATACTTCAAAGAATGTAAAATAATATGCAATAAGAAATTTTTTTTAAATATTTTAATGATATATCTAAAAAAAATCAAAAGGTGGTTCTGAAAAAATATAACACATTATGAGAAAGCAACAAAAAAAAATGCATGTAAATAATGAGAACCAAAAAATGAATCACTAAAAATACAAATGATAAATTAGGTCGAAAAGAGGACCTAATCTTTTCTTGCAAAAAAATTATAGCTTGATCATTATTTCTAATAAACACGTAAAAGTGCATAGTTATATAACTGATGATCATTTTTTAATACTTTTATTTTTTATTAAATCATTTAACTATAGCATTTATGTGTTAAATAATTATTTTAAGTTAATTTGATAAAAATTACAAAAATATGTGTTTTTAAGTGTGTTTTGTATATTTTAAACTATGTTAGTTTCAAAAATATTTATGTAATTTTTATAAATATTTTATGCATAAAAATTAATTCTAGTTTAATTATTTATTTGTAGATCTGAAGCGTGGAGAAAAAAGGGACAAAATAACGTAAATAAAAGACCAAATTTGAAGCCAAAGCACCAATTTTTCACTCGTGTGTCAGCTCTCATCTGCATGCGTGCCGCGTGTCCGATTCGCCATCTTTGTCAGCGGTACCCATCAGTGTCACAACTCTTCCATCTGTGCGTTCCACACCGTGGCCAGCCAAACAGCCATATTTCTCCCACTCTCCCTCGTAAACACTCTCTCAACATCCAAAGTAACATGATGATGTGATCCGGTACGCCACATCCATGTTAAACCAAAGCACTCTCTAAACATCGACCAATCATATAAAAAGTCAAACTCGCACCGGTTAACAAACAGGACATGCTCCACGGTAGGAATTTCTCTTTTTAAAAGTACATTTAAAAATGCTATTTAGGAAATATATTCCTTGTGGATAATAATGCGCGTGTTTGATGAATTAATAAAGCTTACATATATATAATATTTATATATTCAATGCTATATATTGAAGAACGGTATATATATATATATATATATATATATATATATATATATCATGCAAAATAGTAGTAGTCCTCGCTGGGCTTCGGTGATTTGCTGATCAGGAAATATAATAACTATTATCTGAACATTTTTTGCACCTTTTTGACAACCAAGAAAGTTGGATCGCTCTTTAAAGCTAGAATTTGAAAGCAACACTACTTGTTTGATTAATTTCTCAATATTCAACTAAATCTAACTTTTGCTTATACATGGACATGCACAGATATTTGCCTCACATTTAAGTAACGTGTATATTATCATATATAATTGATTATCTTGTGTGATTGGGTTTTTACGTCAAAAAAAATAATGGCCTCCTTTAGTATTATTGGGGTTGTTGATGAATTATTGATCAGAAAGATATTTTATTGTATGTATGAAAAAAAAAAAAAAAGGTTCTTCGCGTCTTATACCCTTTATTGGACAACGACATTGCTACGTGCCTAGGTTTGGGACAACAAATGAATACGACCCATATCGATTAATGTTGGAGTAGTGCAGCGATTAAAATGTCTTTTTTTTTTCTTCTTTTTTTCTTCCCGAATGAGTTCAAGATTAGTGATTTTAGAGCCACGTTTTAAAGCCTCTACCAGATCAATGGGCTGCAAGGCACTACGGTATCTATGGTGCTATTATTAAAACTGGAACTATGAATTGAAGAGAATTAGGTCTCGTCCTTTCCTTTTTATCAATGAGCTTTCCAACACTATATAAACGAAAAGGATGAAAATGACAAGGATAAGATAAGATCAACTGTAATGACCTGACTTTTTGAGCTGTTATTTAACTTGTTTAAACATGATTTTTTAATATTAATCTTACTTGTTAGTAATAAAATTATTGGGTTTTTTTTTTTTATCTTAAAAACATATTTGAAACTGTTGCGATTTTTATTGTAACATAAACTGAAACATAGTTTCAAAACTTGACTTTAAAATGATTTAAAACTTTTCTTAAAACTCGTTGTGTAAACATTTACTTTCTTAAAGTTTTTCAAAGATTTTTTTTTTCAAAACAACTAAAATTTTTTTTCTTAAACAACATAAATCAACTGTAATGGTATCTATACCTAATCATCACATATGTCACCGTGACACCGAACTCTTTAACTAATCTTACTAGTCTTGCCTATCAATTAACTCTTATCTTTATTTAATTCGTACTTCGCTTAAGATTATAGCATGACTTGTAATCTTAAAAATCCTATTTTTATTCTTATTAAATTTATTACAAAAATTAAATTTCAACAGTATTTTTTGTGACACTAAAATTGCTCTTAAAATACTCAACAGCTTTTTCGAGCACAAACTTTAACTCACAAAATTTTGTACTTAAATTACCCATAGTTATTCCTTAAATATTGCCCACTTAATGTACTAGAAATTTCTCAAAAATCACATCAGCGACTCTTTTTTTCTTTTGGAGAAGAATGATCTTCGCATGGTTTCCTCAATAATGGTATTCCTTTACAAATTTGCTACTACATTTAATTATTATTTATTGTTATTATGGACTGCCTGATACTATCAACAATTGGACTTATGGATTCTTCACGTAAATTAATTTTTGTAAAATAATGGCATGCCTCATGCATAAAAACGGATATTAGATCCGATAATATCAAATTTCTCAACCTTTACGAAAAATTAAAATACTAATTTGAATCAGATGGAGTGCGAAATTGCGGAGATGACATGTATTTCTACAACTTGTTTATTATTAATTAATTAATAGTGAGATTCCAGCCTGTAATACTTGTTACTTTGCAACGAGTCACGGACATTACCATTAATCTCTGTAATTAAATTTAATTTTTTCTCTGTTTATTATTTGTCATATATAATTTTTTACATGTTTTTTTAATTATTATAATTGAGATAATGTACTTAATAATTTATCTGAATGCAGGAGAAATATTTTTATATTCCATTTAAATAAATCTAACTACATTCTGATCTGTTTGTGCTTCTCCAAATGTCCCTTTAAGCCAAATGGAAGAAAAACAAAAACAAAAACCAAAATTAATTTCAAGCAAAACTCGAAACCATTAATTTCCTTTTATTTCTATATCAGATATGATAACATGTTACAAAGTTAAACAAAAATTGATTTCTGAGACTGGAAAGACCGGATGATTTTATTTATTTATTTTTTCTGTAAATACTCATCTAATGACAAACGACATCAACTTGCTCCAATTCTACGCCTGCATCAACAAGCCTCTTGTCCTTGTAAACATACCATTTGGCACAAAGCAAATAGATGACAAAATTCAAGGCACTCAACATGGCAAGCAACCAATAGAAGTCATAAAGCTTCCCTTGGTTTAGATTATCTGCCAACCATGGCTTCCTATCAGCAGTCACCTTATGAACTATTGTCACCAACAACGAGCTAACAAAAAACCCAAGTGACAATGTGCTCAAAAACAGCCCTGTGCTCATTGTCTTCATCCCTTTTGGACACTCTCTGAGAAAGAAGTCAAGTTGACCAATGTAAGCGAATGCCTCACCCGACCCCACAAGGAAAAACTGTGGGACCAGCCAGAAAACACTCAAGGGGATCTCAGCCGTGGGATTATTAGTCAACCCATGCGATCTTGCCACGTGGAGACGTTTGATCTCGGTCAGAGCCGCGGCTATCATTGCAAAGATGGAGAAGACAAGGCCGACACCAATGCGTTGCAAAGGGGTTAGGCCTTGTGGGTTATTGAGGAGGTTTGTAGTGATTGGGATGATGATTCGGTCATAAATTGGGACGGTCAAGAGAATGCTGCCAACGAAGAAGACTGTGAGGGAAGCTGGAGGGATTTGGAAAGACCCCATATGACGGTCCATGGTCGTTGCTTGTGAGACAGAGAAAGTCACAACTTGGGCATACACTGTCCAAAACATTATGGTGGTGGCCCAAATGGGTAACATTCTGATCACCGTTTTCATTTCCTCAACGTCCGTTAGGGTTGATAAATTCCACTTGTTTAACGAGGCTGGTGCGAAATCAGGCCTCTTGATTGCTGCCTTGTCCAAGAAACTACACACACCAAAACAATATTAAATTCTTCATCATCACTGCACGCCGGAGCCGTAGGAATATGTGTGTGTGTATTTATATATATATAAACTCTTTTATAATTTTTGTTGCTGAAATTTTATATATGAAAATTGTTAGAATTTTCAAAAAATATGAAATTCTCAAATGATTAAAATATTTTTAGCTCGTCCATGATGATTTTTTTGCCAAAATCCAAATTAGTGTTCATCTCTCTACGTAGGGGACAAAAAAATAAAATATAATCTCGACACTTTACGTAGACCCACTACACGCCAACTATGCGCCTTTACAAAAAGGAAATGTTAAAGTTACTCATATGTGAGCTGTTGGAGAGAATGTGGGTCGTCACATGATGAGTTACATGACATATAGTTTACCTTTTTGTTGGCTTGTTAGGGAAAAGGGGGGACACCATTAAGTATAGAGGAATATGCTTAGAGGACAAAAAAAAATGCAGTATGGTTTTCTAATAAAAGGGGTGTGAATGTGATGGAGTAGAATGGGACAAGCAGACTATCGGTGGTGCTAACATGGTGTCAAGAAAATTTTATTTGAAAACTTCATGATCAACTATTACAGGTTAAAAATTCAAACCTCATATTGCATGCAAGAGTCTGTCTTATGACATAGACTATATGATGAAGGACTCTATTGAACCTTCACATGTTATTTAGTGAAGACGTAGAGTCAGTTTCTTGCTACTCTACTTGTATTATTAATAGATTCTGAAAATAATACTGGTTTGAAGGCATGAAGGCCTCCGATCCCTTTTTCATTATAAAAAAAGGGAGCAGGGCGGATAATAATTAAAGTAGGGTAAGATATATATGAGGTCGTTGTCATTGTGTGGGTTAGCTCTTATCTGGGGAAGGGGAATTAGATGCATTGCATTGCATTAATTTAACTTTATCGGGATATAATTAAAGGGGTTGTACGTGCATTGCACATACAGATATGTAGAGATCCATATGGGATCTTCTTTTCCTTTTCTTGCTGCTAACCTATGGGATTCTAATGCTATACAAATTCTTAAAAAATGTTACAGATATCCATATCGATTTTTTTTTTCACTGGAAATGTATATTACTTTCCTGAAAAAGAAGGTCATGATTTATACAAAATTTGAGACTCCCGGATGAAGTTGGTAAAGTGGAGAGGCAGGAATTATAAGACAAAGTCTAGCCCAACTTCAGATATAATGATCAGCAAGAACATTAACTAATAATCTCTCGTTTTTGCTTTTGTTTAGATATGTGGTCCTTAGATTTGAAGCTTCTCTCCTTTTTATTTTTATTTTTATTTTTATTTTTATTTTTTTAATTTTTAAAAGTTTTCTCACTTCTGTTTGGAGTTGTGCAGATATTTATGAGAATTAGATAAACAATAATGTAACCAGCCCACAGACATGTTGCTACTACCAAGCCTAATAGCCTTCTATGTTCACATGAGGGAACTAATCAAAACAAAATTGGTTGTCCATTTGATACCCAATGTATTGTGGCTGATATCCAATAAGCAAGGGTTTCCGGTCAATAAATATACTCCTTGATAGGTCATTGTTACCTAATTTGACCCATGTTGAGTTGTTTTTATCTCTTTCACATCTCGCTAATAATATCATATACCATGTTAACAATATTATCGACGTGGTATGAAGTTACTAGTGAAACATAAAAAAGAAAAAAGAAAAAAAAAGTACGTGTTGTGTGTCGAATAATAATTGGCGGCAGTTGGGAGAGATCTTCAATCAGAATACCCCACCATGAAGATGGCGCACTATAGTTGTCACCCTCTCTCTACTTGTAATTCAGACTAATTATATGCATGTCACTCTCCTTAACTTATTCACATTTTTCTTCTCTGACCGCCAGGGTTCGATAACTTTACACGTACTTAATTAGCCCCACGCAACTAACCTAGAAACGAAATTATAAATTATTGGCAATTACTTTTTCTTCAATTACGACAATGGTTTTTATAATATGATTCATGTGTAAGGGGACGAGTTTGAATAATTTATACTCCACTAAACTGTCATTATCCCAATTTGAATCCAAAGTCTACACATTGGTCTATATGAGCACCCACATAATCTCACTAGAAATCTTAATTTAAATAAAAAACAAACGGATCATATAGCTTTTGCCTTATTTGGTTAAATTAGTATAAATAAATCAATAAATAAACATATGTGTATATGTATATATATATGTGAGCATGTAACATGCAATGACCGTTGATCTGGTCAAGGCTTGTTTGCTGGCTGCTAGCTAATAGCGAAGAGGGGAAAATTAAGATTCAAAATTCTCTACTGCATGATTAAAGTTTTAAACCTCTTCAAGTTTTAAAGAATTGGAGAGGTGAATTTACAACAATATCACGAAAAGATCTTGTATTTTTCTACTCTAATCTTCCAATATAAATAATGTATTATTTTTCTCTCTCCCTCTCTCTTAGGAAAAAGACCAATAAATAAAAAAAAAAAGTGACGTCAATTAAATATTGGACCAACAAAAAAGAAAAAGAAAAAGAGAAAACATACCGGAACTGCTCGGTATGGTGTAGCCTTTGGTTGATCCTCTTGTGGCCCTCAGAGAAGTCATCAACATCATACAAAAACGACGAGTCCGAAGGCATCTCCATCTTCCTATTCTTCCAAGCCGCCACGAACACGGTCGCAATCTGCGTGAGAGGGCTTCCTCCAAGTTTCTTAAACCGGTAACGCCTCGTCCCCGACAAGAACACCACCAATCCCAACACTATTGCGCAAACGCAGATTCCGTAACCCCATCCTCGTCCGAGGTTGTCTTGGATGTACACAAGAATTGTCACCGCTCCAAGAGAGCCTATGCTTATGAAGAAGAAGAACCAGTTGAAGAACTTTGTCATTTGTTCTCTCTCTTCTTTGTCGGTGTCGTCGAACTGATCGGAGCCGAAGCCGGACACGCTGGATTTAAGGCCGCCAGTGCCGAGGGCTGTTAGATACAGCGCGATGTACAGAACCGTGAGCTGCATGCCGCTCGCCGGACTGCATGGCCCCTCGGCGGCACATTTTGGCGGTCGGAGGCTTGGTACTATGGTTGATATTGTCAATATTGTCGCGCCCTAATACATAAAAAAGACCACCACCAAAATCTTAAGCATAAGAAATCACTTTGCCACCATTATGAATAATAACTTAAACTAGATATATATGAGCGGTTCCTTTTTATTTCATATGAACGCAACAAGTTAACGTTAATAATTTAATATTACAGGTAATTAGTAAGAATTAGATGATGAGCTTACAGTTGCTTGGACGGTGGCGAAGATGGCAATAGTGAGGTACCTATCAAATCAAAGACGAGGAAAGTTGAACAAGTCAAAAATAATAGTAATAATAATAATAATAATGATAATAATAAGACATACAAATATCAGAAAGCAGAAAACAACGTGTAGTAAATGAAAGGCTTCAAGTTGGGATTGGCCTGTGGATAATTAATAATTAATGAGTTTTGTAAGTACTAAATTCAATAATAAATATATTGTTATTACCTGCCGAGAAAAGTGTCGGCGATGAAGCCGCCGAGCAAGGAGAGCATGAAAGAGGTGCCGAGGAAATTGGTGACGATGTTGGCGGAGGTAGCATGTCCCAAATGCATGGTTCCCACCAAGTATGTCACCATGTTCACGCCTATACCCAGCGTTGTCAACCTCTCCATTGCTTCTCCACCTGATTAATATAACATAGTATATACACACACATATATAAATGTATATATGTGCTGTTAAGAATTAGAAAGGTAACATTTGAGGTGGGTGAGGATGGAGGACCTAGAATCATGGCGGCGGAAGCCCATCCGCCGGTTTTTGACCGCTTGGCAGGGCGGCCCTTGTAGTCCAAGGCATCTGGGATGGTTTCCCCTTGTTTTTGGGGGAGAGAATTAGTAGTACTTGCCATTTCTTTTAATGTAGAAGACACCATTGCCTTGCAATGGTTTTGTTTTTGTTTTTGTTTGAAAGGTTTTTGCTTGTTTTTTTTTGTGGGGGGCGGGGGTGGGGCAGGCGCGAGTGAGAGAGAGAGAGTGATAATGGGTGAGGGATAGAAATTACTAGACTTTGGACAAACAGGTGGGGGAGGCTTGCAGTCCTTTATTGTTGGAACTTGAAGGGGCCCACATTTTGGGTACATAATATGTGGATTATAAGTGACACTTGTTAATTAGTGATGATCTGAATTCCAAAAGGTCATGAATTGAGTGGACAAAAATAACATTCATTTCTATTCGTATTTGAATACATATATTACCCAAGACATGATGCATATACTAATATTTAAGCGCATATAGTACAATTAATTATGTGCTCTGCTGCTTTTCATTAAGACAAGAAAGGATCATGATGTCGGCAAAAAAAAAAAAAAAAAACACGAGAAGATTAACCGGTTTGGCCGGTGAATTTGTTTCCTTTAATTACTTGGCAAAGGAAACAAATAAAAAATCTCAAAATCATGCTGACTTGCAAAGTATGAATAAGTTAAAAACTCAATAACCATGTTGCACCCAACTAGCATATATATGTAATCTCTTTTAACTACATTCCAAGTACGAGCCAAACTGCTTTAGTTTCTTTTACTCACAGTAAAAAAAAAAGTGATTGTGCGATAAGATTAAGAGGGAGGGAACCAAATAAGTTAAATCGTACCAATTGTTTGGTTAAAGTATGTAGTTCTCGGAGAAGCTTATCCTTTAAAATTCAGAGAACATGCATTTTTTTTTTCTTGTGATAGGAGAGTAATTACCAGCATCATAGCTATCAAAGTATAGTTAAAAAAACCCTGATAGCTATCAAAATGTTTCAACCTGCTTGCGACCCTCTATGTAGCCCTTAAGAATCCTTCCACGCTTTCCTACCTAGTTAATTAGGCTGAATATAGAGTTCGAGTAGTGTACTAAGTAGAATTCATACGAATATAATTTTGCCAATTACTCTCTTCAAGCTTGACATCATATAGTCTAATCGTTCATGATCAGCGCCAAAAAAAAAAAAAAAAAAAAATCCCATCTTTAATGAAGCTTATTATCTAACATCAAAAGCCTTAATTTTCTCATCTTCAAATTAATTACAGTTAATGAAAAGAGTAATTGGCATCATTAATGGTTCCAAAATCGTAAGTATAGATAGGTGATAACTGATAAGTGACAAGTTTCTGTTTCTTTTTATGTCACAAATGCTAAAACGTTTGAAACTGAAGGATTTTCTTTAAATTTCATTAAGTTTTCAAAGGAATAGGTCATGTGGCTTGAGTAATTTGATATAAGAGGTATATTAGTGAAATAACGTAACTTATATTTAACAATTTTTTATAAAAAAAAGTGCTAAAAAGATCTACAATAAAAAAAGCCTTGGAACAAGAGAGAAGATAGTGGATAAATCTGCCATGGGAATCTGGGCAGCGTGCAACAGGGGGGGCTTGCAACGTTGGATGGGAGATCTAGATCGGGTGCGATGAAGGATCTATGATATAGGAGGTTGCAGTGAGGGTATAGGGGATTTACATTGAGAAGAATACTAAGATTGTGACGATGGCAGGGGGGCGTCGATTTTGATTGCGATAGGAGCGCGCTAAGCTATAATGGAGGTCTTGCAATGGCGATGGAAAGTTAAAGACTGGATTGGTGCTACGGGTCTAGGTTGGTTGCAGTGGCGTCGTAATCTCTCTTGAAACATTGAGTAAATTAGGTGCTACACCTCTTCATTTAACCATCACAATAGTGTTTTGTCACCTTTTTTTCTTTTGATTCATATTATTTTTTCTAGTTAATATATCCTTAAATAACACTTATTTATCTAACCTTAATTCAAAATACTAATGATCAATTATGTCTTTCTAATTTTTATAAGTGCTATGCTTTAAATTTTTTCATGAAAGTGCAAAATTAAAAAACAATAACATAGAAGTGGTATTTCTCAAATTAACCCCAAAATATTTGCATTGCAAGATGCTTTTTGTCTCTCTTTATTTTAAGATTTGCTTTTTATCTCTCTTTATTTTAAGATTTGTGTGTATGTGGCTTTTGTTTTGTCTTTTTGATTAAAGATCTCAATTCACAATAGGGGGGAATGAGTATTTTCAATGCAAAAAGGCCACACAAGAGGGTTATGTCCATAAAACCGTCCAAAAAAGTGACGCAAGTTAAATGGAAATCCTTCAATTGCCAACTTTCTATGGTTTGTTTTGTGTGCGAGTACGAAATGAATTAGTTTAAATCTTTATGGTTTGAATTGTGAGTTTTAAACTGTACAGTTTAGATGATAGTTTTTAACTGATGTTTAAAACGTAAAGGTTTAAAATGAGAATAAAATACCAGATTAAGTTTAAAACAAGAACTCATGTTTGAAAAATTATGGTTTATAAAAGGAAAAAGAGAATGAGAATGGTTTTTATTGTAGAAAATGATTTAAACCGTGTGAACTTGAGGGGAGGTAAAGTTTAGATTTTAGGAGTTTTAACTGTTTTAATACCACCTCTGTAGCTTGAATAGCTTCAGTTATTACTCCATCAAATGTCACTTTGAACCATCTCTATAATTTAAACTACAATAAACAGTTTTGAACCTACGTACCAAATAGCTTATTAATAGTTTGGGGCAGCTTTTAACAAAACTAAAAGAAGGATGATCAAGTTGTTGTCTACTAACTTTAATAATTCCAGAATTTTTCTAAAGACGTTCTTTTTCCAAAAAAAAAAAAAAAAGGGTAAGATTCTAACACATGATTTCTTCACAAAAATACAACTAAAATATATTTCTTGGCTAATTTACTAGTTGTGGTGCTTTCCGTGGCCAATTGATAACAGACGATGCTGAAGCAACTCGAGAAAATAATTTGGGTCGACCACAAATTGAATATATCCATCTTTTTTGCTAATCAGTGGCATATACAATCTTGGATTAATATCGGACAAACATATAATTATTCCTGTCAAGTATCTGAGGGGACACAAAAATGGTTTGATTAACTATAAGATTTTCCCGTTTTGCGACACTGAATTTTAATCAGGCCCTGATTACAGAAGGAATACAAGTCATGTACAGTTGTAGGCCCTATATATGTGGACCCTCAAGATGATATGTTTTCTTTAGCTATTAAGGATAGGATTCACATTCAATCCTTACAATTAAGCACATGACACACTGGCATTAATCGACGTGAAAATTTCTTGGATTTTCATCAAGGCATGAATTGGAGAGAAGTGTTTCAAGCCATATAGTGTCACGATTGGTGGATCACATCTATAATCATATTGCTTGAAATGCATGTTACTAATCTCGAATAATTATATGCTTGACAAACGTTATGTATATATAGTTTTGATTAATATCGTCAAACAACTGTAGCATGTTAGTCTTTTGTGCGAAACAAACAAATATATATATATATATATATTGATATTGTCATGCACAAATACCATGGGCTGGTAGGGAGGTTTCCAAATTCAGCTTTAAATGAGGCAATAATTGGACCGATCATATCCCAATTTGTTACGCAATTTTTAGTCAACTATAATAGAATATGTAATAAGTATAAACAGACGTCATTGTTTTCCTTACCACCTAAAAAATATCATTAGTAAGAGAGAAAAGAGGATATTGATAGTGTCTTCAGAGAGAATGCCAAACGTTTAATTGATATTTCACATGGGGTGAAAAAATACTGTTGGACAGAGAGATTAAACTTGTCAAGCTTTTGTGGCAACAACGTAAAGAAGAACGAACTACATATGAGAGTTGGAACCTAAGATGGATGAGAAATTATAACCCCACTTGTTTTAGTTTTTAGTTTGAGGTTGTACAAATCTCAAGCGCAAAATTTCTTTAAGAAGGTAGATTGTGATCATGAGCTTAATCGTTTTCGGCCAAGTGAAGCCAGAGCCTTCCCAAACCACAACACAAACCCACCCCCCCTCCCCCACCCCAAACACACACAAAGCCCAAAACCTACGACTGTGAGTTTTCCCCATCTAATTCTCCATCATCTGTTGAAAATTCCTAATCAAATATATACTTTGTAGTCTAATTTAACAGTGAGGTTCAACGACCACTTTCAAAACTAAATTTTTAGTCACAACAGCTTTTAGCAAAATATTTTAGTCACATTTTATTGTGACTAATGTGCATTTAGTCACAAATTTTAGTTAAATTTTTGTTATGACTAAAACTTTTAGTCACGGGGTCTTTAGTCATAAAAACATCTATGACTAAAGACTCTATGGTTAAACGTTTTAGTCACAACAAAAATTTAATTAAAAGTTGTGAATAAATGCACATTAATCATAATATTTTGTTGTGACTAAAAATTTTACAAAAAACTATTGTGATTAAAAGTCTATTTTTTTAATAATTTTGCAAGTCATTTTTTGATCATGTGTTCCCTGTCTCAAGCTCTACAAAAGCCCTCGTTTTGCAGCATCAGTTGATAAATCATAGCTTGTTCAACTTAATCGTACACGTCCTTAGCCTTGTCTCTCACCCATCAATATAGGTACACTAATCAACTTGAAATTATTTTAAGAAATTTATCTATTTATTTATTTAAATACGTCATTATTATTTTTGATGAGTTCCATAGTTTATATTAGTAATTTTGATAAAATAAAGTTATGTGAATCATAATCACATGTAACGCCCCGATTTTAATTAAGTGAGACTAGTGAATAAATGGTGAATTAGTGTGCCATGATGTAAATTAAACCTAATTTAACTATTTTGTGATATTTTTAAATTAAAAGTTACTTTTAATTATTATTGATTATTTTAAACCACTCTTAATTATTTCTATCTGTATTTGTTATTTTGAATTTTGGAACAAAAATAATTTATCAAATGTCTAATATGTCCCTTTAGAAAACCATATGTTGGAACATGGTTCTCACCTTGCAAAATCACCGTGACCCTCTCTATATATCCCTCTCACTCTCCCTCTCCTCCTCACTCTCTCACACTCTCTCTCACTCTCAGATTCTCTCTCTCGTCTCCCTTTCACTGCCTCTCTCTTTTTCTCTTTCCTTCTCCCAATTTTCCATTCAAAATCAAGGCTCAAGCTTCAATTCTTGATGGATTTGAAAGCTCAGGAATGCGTTTGGACAATTATAAACTCGATTTTAAGCTCAAATCCAAGGGTAGTTTGTTTATTTTTCAATTTTTTAAACTTTTTCTAAATTTTCTAAATTTCTTTAAAAAATTGTAAACCGAGTTCTTAGAGCTTAGGAAACTATGAATTTAGGTTACTAGAACTTAAATCAACTCGAAACGTAAACTAGATTTGAAGGAAAACGGATTAAACCAAGTTTTCTTATTTTTCCTCATTTTTGGATTTTCTTGAATTTTTTTATATAAATCCTAATTAAAATAGTTTAAAAGTGTTTTATTATATTTTTCTATCATTTGTACATGTTTTATATGCTTGGGAATTGAGAAAACAGGTTGGAAATAAGAATTTAGGCTTGAGGAGGCTGAGGTCCGTGCTTGAAAAATTTTAAAAATTTTCCAATTCCACAGGCCAGATTCATGAGTCCGGCAGGTCAGACTCATAGTTTGGTGGGCCGGTGCTGTAAGACCAGCAGGCCGAACCATGTAGTTCAGTAGGCCGGACAAGAAAGTTCGACAAGCCTATCGGCCTTCAAGGAAAATGACTGTTTTTCACACATTTTCACTGTTTTAAACCTAGATTAAGACCCCAACCTTATGGTATGATTTTATAAACATAAATGGCAAACTAAGACACCATCACGTAGCATAATAATGTATAAGTGCTTTAAGTTAGATATTGATGAACCTAGTTTGTGTTTAAGGTTGTTTGTGGTTCCATTGAGCTAACATATAGCAGATTGGGACAATGGTGCTGAGTGCGGTGTTAGATATTGAGGTAGGACTTCTACCCCTCTCTTTGGTAGCTAGGTTTTTAAATGGTTTTGGTTATAAAGATTCCTTCAAATTGTTTTCAATAAATGACAAAAACGCTTTAAACATTTTCAAAGGGGAGCTTTTGGCCACAAAATGGTTTCTTTCAAGTTGATTTTTAAGGAATGATTAAAATAAATTTCTCAGTATTTCTTTTTATTACTTGCCTAAGAATGAATGCTCATAAGGAATCAAATAATGAATGTAATTAAGAATACTCAGTGACATGGGATTTAAATAATAATAAATAAACAAAAGAGCATGATGCCATCTACAGAGATCGGGTTGTAGAGAGTACGAACTTAGGGGTAGGTCCTGAAACCCAACTAGGCCACTATGGTAGTGATTATGATGGCTTTGCTAGAAATTAATTAATAAGTCAAATTTTACAGATGACTAATGAATTAATGGTAAGAATAAATTTTTTGAGTCTACCTATGGTATTTTATAATTCTTACATTGTAACGGATCTAACCCTGATTTAATATTTTTAAAGCTCAACCCTAGATCATATTTGGATGAAAAGAGCAAGATGGTAAGTATGAGTTTGACGAATTTCAATTTATTATTTTTATAACTCTTGTCTATAACAAAATATTTTATTCAATTAAATGTTCTTCGAACCCTTAGTCCTACTGAGCCTTTTGCTCACTTTTTCTTTATTTGTTTCTAAAACCTTTTCTCGAGGTATATTGCAGCTTAGAACCGACAGGGAGGCAATAAGATAACAAGTAAGTGATAGGAATACTGTTTTAGGTTGTTTCTTTACTTAAATCAAGGCATGTAATACTCAAATTTTTATTTCTCGCATTGGACTGTGGTTATAATTTATTATTGTCGATACCATGTGTGTGCACTAATGTGGGTCTGGTGGGGCCCGGGTTATGTTTAATCATCTTTAATATTTTGTTTTATTTTGTGTTTTACTGTTTTAAAACAATGATAAACATTTTACAATTTTTTTTTAAATTATCACGATTCTCAAAATTGCCCAGGTCATTTATTTGGTGATTTTAATTAAAAATTTAGTTTTATTAACTTAAATAATCCTCCATATTACTACCCGTACTTTAAGGTATGATATCACATCTTATGGTTATGGAGTGCTCAATATATTTGTAAGCTGCTTTATACGGAATAACGAATTTTGAATTAGGAAAAATGAACTGCTATGTTATAAAAAATTTTGTAAAAACCTTACGGGTTTTATATTAAGAAATGTGGAGCTAAACTCAACGCCTTCAAAATATCACCCTACACATAGTATTAGAAGGATCGAGAAAAAACACGTTTTGGTGTTTTGTTACCTGTTCTTGAAAAAACCTATAAATAGATAGGTTGTGTTCTTTTCTTGTACATAGTGTATCTCAAAAATTTACAGTGATCATGGAGAGGCTAAAGAAAAACTCTAGAGAGCATGTGTGTGCAATTTTTATTTTTTAAACTTTTTTTCATCATTGTAATAAATTATTTTACAAAGGTTAAAAGTAGATGTAACTCTCATATTGAGGATGAACCACTATAAATTTTGCATGTTCTTGTTTTTTTTCATTCGCATATTTTTTTCATTTTTGGTAGAATTAGGGTTTCTAATTTGCAACATTCTAAAAATGAAAAATTGTTATTTTGAGTTACATTTGTAATCCCGACCTCTATCGGCCTTCTTTTCATATAAAACTTATGTCAACTAATGTAGAATAATAGCTATTGATACAAGAGACTTGTTTCTGAATTTATGAAGATATCTACGCTTGATAGGTGACCACATAATTGTGGTTCTGTTTTGGGATTTAACTTATATATGTCCTCTTTTTATGTCCTCTTTTGTGTCTCCTCAATAGTATTATGCCGTATCAAATATTAAAATATTTTAACTGATATAATTAGTGGCATAATATTTTAATTGATATGGTATAATATTATTGGAGGGATATAGAGGGGAAATGAACAAGGAGACATAAGAGTCAGTTCCTCTACTTTGAGTACTTGGGTTATTTTCATATTTTATTTAAAAATAGTATATAAAATTGGAAACTTTAGTTGTTTTAAGCATGAGCTCTGCAATTGGAGATTTTATCCTTCAATAAAAAAAATAGAGAGAGATAGAGCGATGATATTATTAAAGTCACGAATGAAAATGAAATGATGGGTGTGAAAAGAAAAATGAAGTGATCAAAACTTAATAATTTTATAAAAATAATTTGCGGTAATTTTGGAATATTAAGCATGTGCATAAAGTAAATTTATTTATATCAAAATTATGTAGGGCGTGCATTTAAAAAGGAGTGTGGAGAGTAAAGATGGGGGTGTAAATAGAACCGCTTTTTTTTTTTTTTTTTTTTTTTTGTAATGACAAATTTATGAAAAGCACCAACTAGGCATAAAATTGTATAATTCTAATTTTGAAGTCAAGCTTTAATTCTTTTAAAAAATTTTCATTATTTGAACGGAACCTTTTGTGGTTACCAACTCTAGTTTTGGGAGTGATAATCACAATATTAAGGTGAATAAAAAAAATTAAAAATGCCTTTTAAGAAATAGAGACTGTTTAATTTAAATATAAAAAAATTATATAATGTGCAAAACTGAAGAGGTGCTTACCTATAAGGAATACTGATTAAAGGAGGTGGAAATGCTTAGACCTATACACAGTATTCAATTTCCATGCCGTAATGGAAGAAAATTGAGAGAAGTAATATGCGACGAAGAAAATAGAGAGTGCACTTCAATTTAGTTTGTAAAATAATCATGTGAAGAAGAAAATAGAATATTTTAAGTTACCTTGTAAAATTATTATGAGAAGAAGAAAATAGTACGTGTTTAAGTTGATTGTCAAATAAGTATGTGAAGAAGAAAATAGAGAGTGTTTAAGTTAATTGTTAAATAAGTATGCGAAGATGAAAGTAGAGAGAGTTCAAGTAAGTAGTAAAATAAGTATGTGAAGAAGCAAATAGAGATAGTGTTCGAATATTTATAAGAAACCAATATATATATATATATATATATATATGTATGCATGTATGTATGTGTGAAACTAAGAACAATAGGTTTTTTTTTTTTTTTTAAAAAAAAGAAATTAAGGGACAAGAGATTGGTTCCTTAGCTTATTTGAAATGGATAGAATCGATACACTACTGCATACGCTTACCCGTATTTCTTATTCAACAAGGAAGCGTACCTTGTATAAAAACAGCTCTTATTTAATCACATATATATAATACGCTAGGAGTTAAAAAGAAAAAGAAAACTCAAGGTCAAATCAAAGAGGAAATTGGTCTAATTTAATAAGAGCAAATGGATTCCTTTATTTATACATTCGATATTGATACTCATATAACGTAATAATAAGAGGTTAAAAAGAAATATCAAGTACTCATTTTTAAGCCATATTCAAGTGCAATATTAATGTCGATACCTTCATCACTTTGTTGTAGACGACAGGTTCATACTTTTAGTTTTTTTTCTTTGCGATTCGACATTTTGCGTTGTTGTTACATGTCTAATATTCTTACCTAAAATATAAAATATTATCTAAAGTATACATGTCCTATATATGCAAATTGATATACCCAATCGTTGTCGATTTTATCGTCTACTTCAATTCGTGAGCATTACGACATTGCCACTTGACGACACGATCATGAATATCAAATTCAAGTTAGAGGCATTCTATTCAAATTAACTACATATCTAAAACGTTACTAGTAATGATGCAATTATCAAATCATGTCAATTATTCTAAATACAATAACTTGGAAGGATCGAGATATATATATATATATATATATATATGTATATATATTCTGGCAGTTTAAAGCTTATCTTGATTTAGAAAAAGTGATCCTCAAAATTTCGCATTCCATAAACTTCAACTACATTAAAAAATGAAAATAATTAATCTAGAAAGAAACTCCAACTAATGAAACTCGTGATCAAATCAACAAAACGGGCTCATTGAACTGTCAAAGGTTTTCGTTCACATGCAGGTCGTTCGGACCACAATGCTGCAACTACTCTTTTTCTTTTTTCCTTTGCTTTTGGGGAACTTGATTAATATGTCCTTTCTATCGTCACGATATTCCAATAATTAAACTTGCGAATTATGATCTCGTCTTTTATATGATAAAAAATGATAAGTCAATGCACAATTATTCTAATTAAATTCTACTTTTAATTTATATTTATATATGTACATAATAGTATACATGAAAATATTTTAATAAACATTCTAATTACTTTTAAATAAATATTAATGATGAGTTACTGATCTATGAGCTAATTAACACACATTTCAACTGGATTAGCACTCACTTTAGAATATAATATCCCCACCTACTATTATTACAAATAAAAAAAAAAATACACAAGAGTTAACAACTCAAAAAGGGCGAAAAGAAAATAAGGAGGGACGGAAATCCCACAGCACAGCAACAGAAAGAAAATGAAACCACGACCTCTGAGTGGTAAAAATCCGTACAAGAAAAAAAGAGAAAAAAGGAAAAAAAAAATTTAACTTCAATGAATGTAGAATCCAATATCAAACGCATAACGCCAAGAGATTCGCCAAGAGATTCTAAAGTGGACAATATTTATAGGTCATTTAAAACTTCAATTATAATTGATATTTTAAATTTAAAATTATAGTATGTGAGAGCTTTATATTATAATAATTTTTTGCTTTTTATTTTAACTATTAAAAGCTTTATACTATTTACAATTATAACTGATAGATGAAAATTAAAGTTCCAACGCTCTATTACTTTAATTCCATACATATATATATATGTATGTATGTATTTAAGTTACTTGGGTTTCTAGTTTTTAGTACACATTCAATAATCATTTTTCTCGTGATGTCAAAATTAGTGGTGCAAATGAACTCATGCAAAGCGAGAAATAGATTTCGGTGCTAAGTGGCACTACCTCGATGCACCGCCCATTTCTTCGAACGATGTTGCTAACGACCATTTAATTTCTAGCTATTACTTTCATGCCTAAATTGACTATTAATTTCCATAATATCATTGAGAGCTTATAATAATTTTTTACTTTTAGGCCGTCCAATGCTTTCAATTTTCTGAGTTAGTCAAAACTCAAAAAGTAATATTTTAAAAGGACTTGGACACAGATATGCCATGTCATCAAACTCTTGCCATAAATAATACTTCCTTTCTTTTGTGAATATTTCAAAGACACAAATTTCCTCTTCTCTTTTGTGAATATTGTTTGTTTATATTTGTATTATTCTTCTATTAGAGTTGACCAAAATTGCCTCTCTCTGACCAATCCAATAATTGCTCGACTTAATCGAAAATTAAAACCAGTGAGAGGATAATTAGTGGGTGTCTGGTTTTAATCTATAGCAGAACACCACAAAAATATATAATGAATTATTTCTAATTTATAAAATGATACATTCTATAACATATTCTTAATTTAAAAAAAAAATACATGAACCCTTCCATTGTTTGTTTTGCACAAAAGATTAAGTTGTGGCAGGTGGTTTATGATATTTACGAAGAATTAAGATTATTCGAGAATGTAATTAACATAAGAGGTTAGCAATTAATGACACACTAATACATGCATTTCAAGCAACATGATTATATTTATATGATCTACCAATAGAAACACATCCTAAAAAAATTCACTAATGAAGTAATTAATAAGTCAACTAATAATTGAATCGCAAGCTATAGTAAAATTATAAGGAGCTGGGTCCCCAATTAGGGCCTACTTCGATCTGACCCTAGTACATGATTTGTCCTTGATCTTGAGGAGCATAGATAACTACGAAGTATGTCATGATCAATTCATCAATATGAACAGGAATTAGATCTTTTTATAAATCACGCATTTTTTTGTCCCTCTGAGTACCATGAAAGGATATGCTTGTCTAAGAATCCACGATGGTATACGTATATACGTCAATAATTATATACCAAAAAAAAAAGAACTTATTCACGTATGTATCAAGTAAAAGAACTTTAAGATCAGCACTAAGCTTATAAGCGCGTGCGAATACACTGGAATAATTATTGGTTAAAGGAGATTACATGCCAGTCTGGGAACATTTATGTACGGTTTAATTTGACTTTTGAGTTTGTACTTATTCATACTGTACGTGTCAGCATAAAAAGGGCAACGAGAGGCACAAAACCAAATCGCCCTTTTGCTTAATCTTCACTTGTCTTAACCAAAAGCAAAAAAGCGCGTTGTAATATATGCATAAAGTACTAGTCCACTTTTAAGGGGAAGATGACGGATAAACAAAAGTTGAGGCCATGAAGTAATCATATAAAACGTGGTTGCACGGATAACCGAAGAAAAGTTATAATTATATACATATGTATATAGTCTTCAGTAATTCCATCTGACTTAACTAAGAGGTAGAATGTAAATCTTTCTACGCTCAAGATTTAAAAAAAAAGGTGATAAGAAAAATTGTCTTCCTTAAAGTGGTTTTATGAAGCCTTGATGTTAGTAATGTATTCTTTATTTATTTTTTTTTAAATTACGATAATTTATGTCCAGTTAGCATCTCCATAATTCCATATTTTAATGGGAATGATTACTCTTGGTTTATTTGGTCCCTTGCAATGAAGCTGGGGTTAAGCCACAAATAAAATACATTTTTCTGTGTCTATGTGGGGCTTTTAAGTTCCCAATATATAAAGGCCACAAGCTCTCCAACCTGTTTGTGCCAAAATCACATATTCTCTTATCCCTCAACCTAAGCCTTAATTATCAAATTAGACAGCTAGTTCTGTGCAACGTATATATAACAAAAGGTACTTCCTCGAGTTATGTATGCATATATATATATATATATATATATATATAGTACTGCTAGCTAGCTCTCAAAAAAGAACATGGCCAATGGTCTTCCCCAAACACTAGGGAAAACCGTTTCAGATGCCTGGGACTACAAGGGCCGCCCTGCCGAGAAGTCGAAAACCGGAGGATGGGCTTCGGCTGCCATGATTCTAGGTCCTCCACTTCCTTCCAGCTTAACCAAAATTGAGTTACCTTTTAATTTATGTTGCCTTATCAGCGTAGATTCTAACTTACATGATATTGTACAAATTCTTTACTTAACAGCTGTGGAAGCAGTGGAGAGGTTGACAACGCTAGGTATAGGAGTGAACATGGTGACCTACTTGGTGGGGACCATGCATTTGGGCAATGCAACCTCCGCCAGCACCGTCACCAACTTCCTCGGCACCTCTTTCATGCTCTCCTTGCTCGGCGGCTTCCTCGCCGACACCTTTCTCGGCAGGTGAACACGTATTTTATTTATAAATTTTAAATTATAAATTTTATTCATTTTACAGCTTCCAACTTGAAACTCTAGCTTTCATGTATAGCGCACGATGTGTGTGTGTGTGTGTGTGTGTGTATGTCACTTCATGGGAATACTTGTAACGTTTTTTTATTTGTTATTTCTTCTATAATTCGTTTAATTTTGATTTTGGAAATTTGAACTTAGGACTTAATATACAAAAAGCAACTCACAAGCCTACTAAACACTAGTTGAACTAATAACTATGCGTGCGTTAAAGTTTCAATCTAACTCCGTTTGCAAAAGAACATCATAAAAACTTACAACGTTTGACATCCAATTTGGTTTCCTGATCATCATCATCATCTTAGTTAACCTTTTTCTGTTTTTTAATATATAGGTACCTCACCATTGCCATCTTCACCACCATTCAAGCAACTGTAAGTCTCTCCATCTTAGTCAATACAATATTTATGATCACTAATTACCAATAAGCAAATTACGGTTTTCTTATAATTTGTTGGGGTTTGATAATTGTTATAGGGTGTGACAGTACTAACGATCTCAACCATAGTCCCAAGCCTCCGGCCACCAAAATGCACCGCCGATACCGTGCCGCCATGCATCTCAGCGAGCGGCAGGTAACTCATGGTGCTCTACATAGCGCTCTACCTAACTGCCCTCGGCACAGGAGGTCTTAAATCCAGCGTCTCAGGCTTTGGCTCCGACCAGCAAAGAAGAAAAAAACCAAATGATAAAGTTCTTCAACTGGTTCTTCTTCTTCATAAGCATAGGCTCTCTTGGAGCGGTGACAATTCTTGTGTACATCCAAGACAACCTCGGACGAGGATGGGGTTACGGAATATGTGCGTGCGCAATAGTGTTGGGATTGGTGGTGTTCTTGTCGGGGACGAGGCGTTACCGGTTTAAGAAACTTGGAGGAAGCCCTCTCATGCAGATTGCGACAGTGTTCGTGGCGGCTTGGAAGAATAGGAAGATGGAGATGCCTTCGGACTCGTCGTTTTTGTATGATTTTGATGATATCTCTGAGGGCCACAAGAAGACGAAGCAAAAGCTACCCCATACCGAGCAGTTCAGGTATGTGTGTTTATGATCCTTGGCCTCTCTAGTTTTTCCATTACATGAGAGACTAATATTAGTGGTCCAATTTTTTTTTCTTTCTTTTTTTTAATATATAGCTATTATTTTAGGAATCTCTTTTGATTCTTATTTACTACTTATTATATACAAAATATCAAGTTCTTAAATTTAGATCGATTTCAATGTCCTTTGTTTACGTGTCTTTTTTTTTCAATAATATCATGTCAATTAAAATATCACATTAAAATTATCTCTATTAAAATATTTTAATTGATGTGGTATATTTTATTTTAATTAAGGAAAAAAAAAGACATATATGAGTCAAATCTTTTAAATTTTATCGTAATTTTTTATACCAACTGACATAATTTGTAGGTTGTAATTTTTTCTTTAAATAATTGCTAAAAAGAATTTATTTTCTACCAAGCAAAGTCTATTAAAAAGTAATTTTAATATCTTTAAATTGTAAGTCATTGTTTCGTTTAGTGACAGGAAAGTCTTAATATGTGTATACTAGATGTGGCTTGCAGTCGCTCCAAAACAATTAGCAGAAGTCATTTTATTTTGATTCGTCACCTAGGAATTAACACTTACTGGCAATATCAACTCATGGTTCTTAGATTAATTCCTTGCATATTAGTCGAATTTGAGCTATACAAAATCTCTTCAGTTTTGAGTTTTTACATCATGCTGGTCATGAACATATATGTTTGCTTGTTTACGTGCAGTTTCTTGGACAAAGCAGCAATCAAGAGACCCGGAATGGGCCCAACCATGTTAAACAAGTGGACTCTATCGACGCTAACAGACGTTCAGGAAGTCAAATCCGTAACCAGAATGTTACCCATTTGGGCCACCTCGATTATGTTCTGGACCGTGTACGCCCAATTTGTCACGTTCTGTGTCTCACAAGCAACAACCATGAACCGCCACATGGGGTCGTTCCAAATCCCAAGTGCTTCCCTTACATTCTTCTTCGTCGGAAGCACTCTCTTAACCGTCCCAGTCTACGACCGAATCATCGTTCCAATCGCCAAAAAATTCCTCAAAAACAAACAAGGCCTAACCCCTTTGCAACGCATTGGCGTTGGCCTTGTTTTCTCCATCTTTACAATGATAGCCGCAGCTCTTACAGAGATCAAACGTCTCCACGTGGCAAGATCACATGGCTTGACCAATAGTGCGACGGCTGAGATCCCCATGGCTTTTTCTGGGTGGTCCCACAGTTTTTCCTTGTGGGGTCAGGGGAGGCATTCATTTACATTGGTCAACTTGACTTCTTTCTTAGGGAGTGCCCAAAAGGGATGAAGACAATGAGCACGGGGCTTTTTTTGAGCACGTTGGCACTTGGGTTTTTCATAAGCTCATTGTTGGTGACAATCGTGCATAAGGTGACAGGGCACACACATCCATGGTTGGCGGATAATCTAAACCAAGGAAGGCTTTATGACTTCTATTGGTTGCTTGCTATTTTGAGTGCCTTGAATTTTGTCATCTATTTGGTTTGTGCCAAATGGTATGTTTACAAGGAGAAGAGGTTTGCTGATGCTGGCATAGAGTTGGAGGAAGTTGACGTGGTTAGTCACTAAAAAAGAAAAAAAGAAAAGAAAAAAAAAAAAAAAAGAGTTTCGTTTTATTCGTTTGAAGAAAATTGAAGACTTCATGATCATCTTTACAGGTTCACAAAAGATTTAATAATTAAGCTAGTAATATATGGTATATGTAAAAAAAAAATGTAAGGAAATGGTTACGAATTTTGCTTGAAACTTTGGAGTGTGGTTATAGGCTGCGCATTCTTCTTCTTCTTCTTTTTGTTTTTTGGTTGTACTTTAATAAAAACTCTTTGTCAATGAGATAATGAACGTTATCTCCTAGCTAGCTAAGCTGGCCATAAATGATCTCGGCATTCCTTTATTATCTTTTTTTCTTACCTTTTCTTTTTCTTTTGAATATTGATAAAGTTTCAAACGATATATCGCACATGTTACAACTCTCAAAAATCTTGACTTAATAATAACGTTTAATCTTAGCAGAATATAAAATAACTAATCATCGAGAAACACGTACAAAATAAAAACAAGATTAAAGAATTAATATTTGCTAATAACTAGATTAAAGAAATGGTTAATAATGTATGCGTGACTCGTGCAAAGTAGCAGCTGGGAATCCAAATATTCAACCAAACAGCTTGTTCCTAGCTAGCAGGCAAAGTTAGACTGCTAATATTATTGATTGGAATCTCATTAATCATAAAAACTAGTTGTAAGAATC
The DNA here is from genome assembly GCA_946598075.1 of Artocarpus hirsutus. NCBI lineage: Eukaryota > Viridiplantae > Streptophyta > Magnoliopsida > Rosales > Moraceae > Artocarpus > Artocarpus hirsutus. Next base: position 88,628 of record CAMOHE010045796.1, on the reverse strand, counting down.
TGTCCCAGCAATTTGGCAGCCCATCATATATAATTATTCAATACCCCATAATTATATTTTTTGTAAAATATATCGAAAAATATCATGATATTTGAATCTCATAAATTACACTAACAACAATAAGCCAGAAATGACAAACAATTTTAACCGGGCCTCATGTGTCCACCTTGCAGCAGTTTACATGTTTTTATGCATGATCAAGGCATGCCATTATTTTCTAAATAGTTTTTCACAGTATGATTAGGATGGTAAAATATATATTATTGATTAATAAGGATAATACCATATCTTTTAGCTAATAATGGACAATTGTTATAATTTATTGTCCCAAACCCGGGAAGCAATGTCCTTGTCCATTGAAAGGCCTGAGAAAGTGATGTATGAGCAAACAGAGATGACAAAGTTAAATCTGAGTAGAAACAAGATAAGGAATCAACGTTCCTTCACCTTGCTAGTTGTATTGAACCAATCAACTACGAGAGCTCTCTGAGCTATTCTTTTTAGAACTAAAAGCCAGGGCAACACTAGATCTGTCCTTCACAGAACAAAGGTAGAGACGATAAAAAGAAGGTGAGGACCATTGCGTAGAACGGTGTCGTCTCTACAAACGCCAATACTTAAAAGCTTACATACTATATCTCAAATGACAATGTCTATTAACTAATACAAAAGAAAGTAAAAGAGCAAGTGATCCTCTGCATCAGTGCCCTCCTCTTGAAAAAATTCGACTCTGAATCCACAAAAATTGGTGCCGCATCACTAGGAAAGTACTCAATGAGGTCGGAGACATTAAAAGTAGGGGAGATGTGAAGGTGAGGAGGGAGATTGAAATTGTAGGCTTGTCATTAACCCTCTGCAAAATCTCTACAGGTCCGAACGTGCTATCTTGTAGCCTGTGATAGGTAACTCCAAGGAAGCATTCACGGCGAAGGTGTACCATGACCAGGTCGGCTACATTGAAACCCTTGAGATGATAGTGGCAATCAGCTGAAGCCTTAGATTTGGCATTGGTCTCTTGCAAGTAAGTGATAACATCAACATAGTTTTGAACCAATTGGGCAGCAAACTCAACAATGGACTTGTTCTTTGGATGTGGGAGCTGAACAAGTTCTGTAGTGAAGTTGGGAACCTTGGCAAAGACAAGAGCAAATGGATTGAAATTGGTAGAATGGTTCACCATCGAGTTGAAAGCAAACTCAGCTTGCAGTCATACATAATGCTATTGCTTGTGTTTCTTCCCAGCGAGGCAGTAGAGCATATTACCTAAGGAGTGAATCATAACTTCAGTTTGACTATCAGTTTGAGGATTAAGGGAGCTACTAAACTTTATCGAAGAAGAGAGGCATCGCCACAACTCACACCAAAAATGGCTAATGAACTTCACATCTCTATCCGAGGTGATAGACCGAGGGACCCCATGAAGCTTTACAATTTCACGGAAGAAAGCATGACTTCATTTCGGGCATCATGAGTTTCTTGCAAGGGATGAACCTCGCCATTTTCGAGAACCTATCTAGCACAACCATAACAGAATCGATGTGTCAAGGTGTCTTTGGGAGTCTAAGAACAAAGTCCATACTAAAGTGCTCCCAAATGTTCTCGGGAACCAGCAATGGAGTGAAAAGCCTGGTGTTTTGAGAGCACCCCTTGATAGTTTGACAAGTAGCACATCGTTGGACATAGCTTTGGATGTCACGGCACATGTGAGGCCAAAAAGAAGTGGTCGGCGATCAAGGTATGGGTCTTATCTCGGCCCATATGAGCAGTAAGGCCTCCACAATGAAATTACCACATCAAGTGTTCCTGCAATAAACTGCGAGGATTGCATAGTTGGTGACCTTTAAAGAGATAGCCTTGGCTAATGGTGTAGTCTTGGGCAGGGGTATGAGCTAGGCATTGAGAATAAACAGAGCTGAAATCCTCATTGTCCACATAAAGCTCCTTGAGACTTTCGAACCCGTAATGATCGGTTGCAAAGTAGTGAGTAAAAAGGACTTCCGGCTTAGAGCATTAGTAGCTTTTTTTTCCTACCTGGAGTGATGTTGAAACACGAAAGTAAACTTTTGTAGAAAAAGAATCCAACGGGAATGCATCCTGTTCATACTCTTTTAAGAGTTGACATACTTAAAAGATTGATGATCACTATGAAGGATAAACTCGTTAGGCAAAAGGTAGTGCTCCCAATGCTTCAAGGCCCGAACGATTACGTAGAATTCTTGCTCGCAGGTCGACCATTTTTACTAGTGCGTATAGCTTTTTGCTAAAGAATTTAATCAGCGGCTGGTTCTGCAATGAGACAACACCTATACCAAGCATCGATGCGTTGGCTTTGACCTTAAAAGGCTTGGAAAAATCAAGGAGGGTTAGCACGTGGGCTGTGCACAGTTTAAATTTTAGTAACTCGAAGTAATCATCTTGTTCGTTCCCCTATTCAAATTGCCCTTTGCAAAGGCAATTAGAAATGGGAGCAGCTAAGGAACTGAAGTTCCTAATAAACTGCCAATAAAAGATCACCAAACTATGAAAGCTGCGAATCTCGTGAATGTTGGTGTGTGTTGGCCAATCACAAATTACTCCCACTTTTCCTTCATCTACTTGAACCCCCCCAGCAATAATGACAAATCCCAAAAAAAAATCTGATCACTGGCAAAAAAGCATTTCTTGAGGTTGAGATAGTGCTTGTTGGTGAAGAGAACTTCAAGAACCTCCCAGAAGTGGGTTAAATGCTTGTCCATTGATTTGCTATAAATAAGAATGTTGTTAAAGTAAACGACCACAAAGCGATTAGTGAATGGCCTGAGGAATTGGTTTGTAAGACGCATGAATATTCTTAGTACATGACAAAAGCTGAAGGGCATCACCATCCAGTCATATAGTCCTTCACTTGTCTTAAAAGCCGTTTTCCACTAATCGTCCAGTCGGATACAGATTTAATGGTATCCACTATGCAAATCTAATTTAGAGAAGACCTTAAAACAGCCAAGTTTATCCAACATGTCTTCTATGCAAGGAATGGAAAATCTACACCTGATTGTAATCTTATTAACTTGCCAAGTCCCATCTTTTTTGGGAACTAGTAAAGCAAGGACTGCACATAGACTTAAGCTCTTGCGGCTAAGTTTTTCTTCAACAAATCATCAATTAAACTCTACAAGATGTCATGCTCTTAGGGGCTATGGCAGTAGTGTAGAAGATTTGGCAAGTTGGCTCTTGGAATCAAATCAATTTGATGTTGTAAGGCTCGCATAGGCAGTAGCTTCGAGGGCAATCTTTCGGGGGCTAGGTTAACCTACTCATCTAAGATTGCTTATATAGCAAGAGTGAAAACCTCTTGTACGGGGCTGTGATCTTTGGCAATAATTGCCAAAGCTAGGGAGCTTTCTTGAAGGACTTGAACAAAGAGATTGCCGAGTATTGTGAGCAAAGTAGCAGGAGCTAGTGGTTCGGAGGGATTTGTTAGTGGGACAAACTTAATCTGCTTTCCTTTCCACTCAAAATAAAGCTATTGTCACAGCTGATAGAGTTGACAAAAAATTGCCAAGAGCATCCTAAGAGGATGTGATAAGCGTCCATCTCTACCACGTCCCAAAGGATTTCGTCTTGATAGAACCTGCCAATGGAGAATGGGACCCTGTACACTTCTTAAACTTAAGTGGACATACCCCGTTTAATCCAACCAATCTTTTATGGGTTAGAATCCTTAGTGGTAGGCAGCCCCAATGCTTTGACAAGAGTGAAGGATACTATATTGTCGCTACTCTCGCTGTCCACAATAACATCACACATTTTCTTATTGATTGTGCACCGAGTTCACAAGATGGCATGACGTTGGTCTCGTTGTGGCTGCTGTGGAGAGAAAAGTAATCGCTGCATAATGCATTTGACCATAGTTTCTTTCCTTCTCAACATCATGTTCATGCCCTTCAAACTCTGTACTATCATCAGCTAGGTTGAGCTGTTTACGATGAGTGCACTTGTTGGACTTGTGCCCCAGCTGATTACACCAAAAACATTTCCCAACTCCTGGCCAAGCACAAGGGTTAGACTTCCCAATCAGAACAAGAACTTTGCTTGAACTCTTGATAGAGCCCCCTAAAGAATCAGCGGGAGACTTCAGTGTAGTGGTAGAAGAGCCGGGGCTTGTGGAATTGGATTTTGGCCTCTCCAAACTAGTATCGAAGGGAGCTCTTGATGGATTGGCCCGACGGGATGAAGACCGTTGAAGTTGACTCTCATGGATAGCATCTCGAAGTCTGCCAAGGTAACGAGAAATTTGCTGCACTTCGATCTTGGCCAGATTAGTCCAAGCGTTCAACTTGTAAAATTCCTCAGTGTACTCGAAAACCGAGCGATTTCCTTGTTGACAGCATTGGTACTGTTGACACAAAGTTTGCTCATAGTTTGTCAGAAGGAATCGAGCTTTCATCAGTTGCTGCAGTCAAGGCCAAGACCAGATTTTAAGCTTCCCATCCCTCAGCCTATTAGTCTATAACTACTCCTCCCAGGTAGAGGCTCCTTCAAGGAGTTATAGGCCATGAGACGGACCCGTTCATGCTCCGGTATTTCCATATAATGAAAAAAATTTTGATTCTCAGCCAATCAAGGAAATCCTCCATATGTAAATGTCCATCAAAGCAAGGAATATCATTCTTGATTCAAAAATCAAAATTACCTCGTCTAGGAAAGTCTAAAACTGAGGTGCAACGTGACGACCTCCCAATGCAAGGTTGCCGATTTCTTCATCGGTGCCTGAACCAATGAGGTCTGGAATATGACAGACCATTACAGCTCCCCTTCGATGTAGTAGATCGATGAATTCAAAACCAAAATCAGCCAGTCATCGACGATGAGGATCAACCATCAAGGGCCGAGCTACGCCTCTCCAATGAGGCAGATTTGGGATTTCAAATTCAGTTTCGGCTGGGTCCTCCACCAGATCGAAACAATGAGGAGCTTGCTGTCCTTGAGCTTCTGGTGACTTGCTGCCATCTTGAGCTAGCAGTCAGGTCGAGACTGACGACAGGGACTCCTCGAGTAAGTTGGGCCAGGGCTTAGCGCATCTCCACCTTGAATCTATCAAACTTTGAGTTAAGGCCATGTACTTTGCCTTAAAGAGCTTACACGCTTCAATCTTCATCGCCAGTATGGCGACTACATCCATCACTTTTGGTCATTGAATCCCACGGAAAGAATGGAGACTCTGATACCAAATGATGTATGAGCAAACAGAAATAACAAAGCTAAATCTAAGTAGAAACAAGATAAAAAATCAACGTTCCTTCACCTTGCTAGCTATATTGAACCAATCAGCTATGGGAGCTCTCTGAGCTATTCTTTTTGGAACTAAAAGCCAAAGCAGCACCAGATCTGTCCTTCACAAAAAAAAGGAAGAAATGATAAAAAGAGAGTAAGCACCATTGTGCAAAACGATGTCATTGCAGCCTAATACAAACGACAATTTTTAAAATGATAAGTTAGTTTTAGACTAATTAATTAGATGATTTTTACCAAATATTTTTGTTAGTTTTGAGCAATTTATAAGGATTTGATAGTGTTCTGTGTTCTCTTATAGGTTTTGAGGAAAAAATGATGTGTGATAGTAAAGTACGGGACAAAACGGACCAAAAATAAGCACAAGTAGATATGGGGACACAATGGAGCCTAGACGCCAGCTTATGGACGCCTAGGCGCTCATACAGATGAAAGTTTCATACAAAAACCCAAGAGCAAAGCGCCTAGGCGCCACAACTTGGGCACCTAGGCGCCATTCCATGGAGGAGCTTGATCAACGCTACGGCGCCTGCGCGCTGCAATCTTGGGCGCCAGTTCGAAAATTATTCCACGGGGCTGATTAGCGCCTAGGCGCTACAATCCTGGCACCTAGGCGCCATTACGAAGCCTAGGTGTCAGAAAATCAAGCCTATGTGCCATTGCGATTTCAATTCAAATTTCAGCGTAATTTTGTTTTAAAATTGTCCCTCTAAACCCTAGCGTATAAATACAACATTAGAGAAAGTTGGAACACGAAATTTTGACAGAGGAAACTTGCAAAAAAGAAGGAAGGACTCGCTACCTTAAAAAAGAAGATCGGTGCAACCTGGAGACAAAAATCCATCTTCCCATCCAACATACAGTTCTTTTCTTCTACTTCTCATGTTTAGGACATTGTTTTAGGATGATTTTTAGTTTCATTATGAACTAATTTTCTCTATTCTAGGGCTACGATGTAGCCGGATTATGAATGTTCATATTTATTTAATTTAATTCAATTTGATGTTTATTCATTATCTATGCTGAGTATTTGATCTAATCTTAATGCTTGTAAAAGTTTGCGCACCTTTTGCGTGATTTGTGATTCAATTTGAGGCTGAGAAGTAAAAATTAAATTAGACCATGATTGAATGCCATAAGATCATCATAGGATAGAGATATCTATGAGACTTGTGTAACACTATGAATTTCTTGTGCTTAATGAATCTTGGTAAGTTTAGAGTTTCCACAGAGATATAGGAAATTTACTAACTAGGATAAATTATTAATGCTTGAGAAAGATAAATGACTGTCTAAGGGAAATTCATTATCAACATAGGAGTAAATATTAGTTGAGTAAATTAAATAAATTGGATAGGATTAATTCGGTGAGTCGGAAACCCTAGAAGCCTTAATATATTGAATTCTCTCCTGTTAAAGTTGCAATTTATCAATTGTCATTAATTTAGTTTGTCTTACTTTTACCATTTTATCATTCCATTATCTCTTATATCTCAGTTGTTCAAATAGAATTAGAGTTAGAATAATTTGATACTTAGTGACAACTAGTCATCGAGGGAACGATCTCTACTCTTACTTTATTACTTGTTAACTTTATTACTCGTCAACGATACGTGCACTTGCGTTAGAAAGTCCACAACAAAAAGCTAACATACTAAATCTCAAACGACAATGTTCATTAACCAATACAAAAGAAATTAAAGGAGTTAGCGAGTCTCTACATCAGAAAGTAACCTAACATTTAATATGCATAAGATCCACATACTATACACACTATATATAATAAAATATCAATGAACAATAGTTTATGAACAACGATGTACAAAACCAATTATACATTGAGCAATGATATATGATCATACGCATTTAACTTCATGTAAGAAAAAATGTGCATTCGTTCAAGCTCAAACAAAAAAAAAAGGATTTTCGAACCATTGGGATAAAATTAATATAATTAAAGAAAAGCACTCGATACTCTCAAGTACTACAAGGGTTATTTTGAAGGGATTTGCTAGTTTCTTTTCGTATTATGAGATTTTGACTATACAGGAAAGAAATAAGGGAGGGAAAGACACTACTAATCACTTTTTTTCTTGTAGCAAAAGAAATGAAAATGAAAAAAAAAAATTCCAAGGGTGATCCAACTTTTAAATTGTCGCCTATGAAGGTATTGAATTCTAAGAGAAGTTTTCATAAATGTTATTTTTTGAAATTTTACTTATTACAAATGTCATGTATGTTAACTGTGACACATGAATAAGTGCCACACTATCATAATGTAGTATAAATAAACATGGTTTTAAAAGTATGTATAATATGTAATTTTCTCAAAAAGTAACCTATATATTAATCACCAAACCCACTTGTAGCTCATTCGTAAGTACGTTCTAAAATTTGCATGATATGAGTTAGATCCGTGCAACATGCATGTAAAGTATCCAATGATAAACAATCCATAGTCTCACTAATTGATTGAAAGGTCCAAAATAGAAGTTCAAATTTTGACTCGAAAGGGCTCAGCATAAAACCCTTGAGTGGGCCGTCCCATCTACCGACCTCTCTTTTTTTTTTTTCCCCTTTTGTTCTTTTTAAAAAGCTCATTTATAGTTTACGTGTTTTCTTAGGCAAATTCAAAAATAAGTTAGAAACTAAAAGTTTAAATTGAAAACATTATAATAATTTAAATTTTGTAATAAAAAATAATATAATAAAAATTGATTGAAACTAAAATTTATAGTCTAAAATGTGGGTCTAAACAACATATTCTTTTTATTTTAGCTTATAATTTTTTTGAGGTGATTTTAGCTCCAGATTAATCAAACACTTTTTATTTTTTCTTTTTTTTTTTCCAAACACAAGAAGGCATTGAACTTTGAATTAAACTTGCCAAATTAAAAATAAGTGTGCTTACATAATTTTTTTGAAGGGGTTATTTACATAGTTGTACAGTCCAGTTATAATTATTTCTCAATTCATTCATCTGTTGTTAGAAACTTTAGAAGCATGCTTTGAATTTGAATAACATGTTTTAATTTCATTTTTCTTAGACTTTATTGACAAAAAAAATGAAAACTAAGATATAGATACAATTATTAGATCGGATTTATTTCTGAAATTTTTTCATGATAATTGTAATGACCTACCTTTTTAGGCCGCTACTTATCTTATTTAAACATCATTTCTTAAACTTTACTCTTACTAACAAGTAAGAAAGTACTGGGTAAAAAATAAAACATACATGAAACTGTTGCAAATTTCATTGCAACATGAACTGAAACATAGTTCAAAATTTGACTTTAAAACCGTTCCTTAAACATTTCTTAAATTTGTTAAGTAAATATTTACTTTCATAAATTTTTTTAAAGCATCTTTTCAAAACAGCTGAAATCTTTTATTTAAAACAACAAAAACTTTCTAGTATTTTTACCCAACTATCGCATCTGTCACCGCAACATCGAGCTCTCCAACCAGTCTTACTGGTCTTTTATAAAACTATCTACAGCATGAAGAAACTTGTCATAAGCTTTTACTCAATAAGTTTAAACTATTCTCACAAAACATTAAATCTTTCTATTTAAAAGTTTCTTTTCAAAGCCTTTTTCATAAAACATCATTCCTTAAACATTCCTGGTAAAACTTTGTTCTTTAAACATTTCTTGTAAAATGTTTTTAGCAAAATATTCTTTATTTCAAAACTTTTCTTATGAAATATTTCTCATAAATATTACTCGAAAAAAATTTCTTAAAGGAATACAACTAAGATCATAATGCATGATTTCATTTATGCTCTTTTATGAATGTTTTATCATCATTCTTAACTCTCTTGAACTATGGGCCAAGGTGTACATATCAAACGAGCTTGACCATCTAACACTGGGGCTATAACTTATCTTAGCATGACACTCCCTTGGAACGGGAGGTTGGTACGGCACTTTCTTAACTTAACTTAAGGGTTTAGATTACCAAACTTATAATCTTAGTAAACATGCTATATGACATAATTTAATGTCAAAAATTAACCATAATAATAGCAATTACAATGCAAATCATGATTTGAACTTTTTAATATTACGCATAACAAATGCAAACTTTTCAAACATATATAAAACATTTGAAAAATTATTGTTCATGCTATAGATGAGGTTTCAAACTTACCTATTTAAAACTCTAGCATTCTATGTTTAACCCTTTCCTTCTATTAATCATTTTTCGTGTCATGTTCAAACCACACCTGACTATTAGCTAACTTTCTTATTACCGACCTACTTGATTGATAACAAAACTTAAACATTTAAACGTTCATTCTTTACACTTATTTTCATTACTATTGGTTTCTACTTCTTAGCATGATTCGAAACATTTCCTATCTAAGGATGTTTTGCTAATTTGAAGAGCTCGGTGTTCGTTTTAGCAGTTTTATAAAAAAAGATGATTTTACCCTTAAGGGGTTTTCGTAAGCCTTATAACTTTACTAAACTTCTTGTTTTACATTACCATCCCGACATTAGTAGGTTACAAAAAAATTCTAGTAGAGGGATTTTTCAAAATTGGACATTTTAGGGTTCGTTTTGGACTAGTTACAAAAATGACCATTTTGCTTTTAACAAGTCTTAGAAAACTTTCGGAATTCGATTTAAACAGAACTTACATTTCTTTGCTACTGATAATGATGTGAAAAACAAAACATTGGTTTTCTTTTCTAAAAAATTCTAGTTTTACTAAACTTTAATATTTTGACCCGTAATAAGAAAATCTCAATGACTACGCCCTTAAGTGTTTCTCTTTCTTTTCTTGACAAAAACTTTAAATTCTTTCAAGCTTTAAATCTATGTTTACGCACTACCTATGGTAATGTAGAAAACCAGCATTTCATAGTGAAAATTCTCATTTCATACAGTTTTACAGCTTTGACTTGAAACACAAAAATTTTGACATTTTTGACCTAGAACCAAAAATACCTATCTTATACCAAAATATCTAGTTTTTCATAAGGATTAAAACTTTCAAAGGCTTATTGGTCTAATTCAAACCATTTCAAAACATTTTCTTTGTTTCAAAATTTTGTAAACTGATAATTTAAAATCTGTGTGAAATTTTCACAATCCGCTAGCGATCTTTAGAAATCTCGATGAGAACTATAATTTTTATGTTTTAATTTTTTTTTAAATCATTCATCTTTATAGAGTTTTTGAATAGGTAGAACAAAAATCTATATTTTTTGACTTGGTCAGATAGAAATTCAAGTTGAATTTCTTCGCAAAAATTATCCGTTTAGATGTTTCAAATTAAGGCTAGCAATTTGGGTCTATGGGTCGGGTTTGGGTCCGATTAAGCCCTTATTTAAACAGTCAACACGTCAACCCGAACCCAGCTCATGACTTGACAGGTCAAAAAAAACCCAACCTGGACACGACTTGACGTGTAGACGGGTTGACCCGACCTGACCCATGCAACCCGCCAATATGCTACTTTGTGCATGTGTTGTGTTGACATGACACATTGATCCGTTAAACTTGATAGACCCGCAACACGATAAATCCAACGATAAGCCTACAAAATAAACAATAACCCAACAAAACAAAACCATCAAAAAAGTTAACAAAACTTTGTATAAGTTTAACAAAAACAAATATGTTAGAAATTAGAATCATGTCAAGTTGGATATACAACAAATGTTAGACTAATTTGACACATTAAAATTAATTTCAGGTTATATGGGTTGCATTAAGGTCACACGAGTTCAATTTAGGTTACACTAGTTGATTAACAATTTTAAGGTTAATTTTTTGGTCAACATGATTTCGACACATTTTTTACGGGTTATTTTGGGTTGATTTCATGTTGATTCAGGTCGACTCAAACCCAACCTGTTTTTTGTGCAGGTTAGACGGGTTTGACCCAATTCCAACCTAAAGCCTATTTTCCCAACCCTAACCCACATTTTTCGTGTCAGGTTTGTGTCATATCATCGTGTCGTGATCCAAATTGCCGGTCCTATTTCAAATAAAGTTTATGTTGAACTCAAAAAATAATTTGGCCTCTAAGTGCCTCAAACATTTAATTCTTTTGAAAAGCCTTTAAAACACTTTTATAACATAATTTTTGTGTAACTTGCTTGGTTAGGGTTTAATCTCACTTTTACCCTCTTAAATATGTTTTTAAGCATTTAATACTCTAAATAATCATGCCATAATATCCATTTTACATGCCATGATCTAAAATATTTTATCAAATACTTTATATGCTTAACTACATGCTTATAAAAAAAGTTTGTTATTTTCCTCCATTTGAGTGTAAAACCATAGTTCCCATCCTTCCATCATCATTGTCATCATCCACATGAACATAATATAATCATTTCATAAAGTCTCTCTACATGCCATGTCCATTTATTTCATAAATTACATATTAAACACTTAATATGCATAAACCAACTCAAGGCTAGAGTTTAGGATTTATTAAGAGATTTCCCAAACTCTTGCACCTTCTCTTTGATGCTTTGAACCTTGACAGCCCTCCTTTACAATATCCATATTATAATCCATCAAAACTCCACTGAGAACCTAAGGAAAAATCACCAAAACACTTAAAAAAGAAGATTTAATAGAATCAAAGTTGCTAAGCTTTACACTAGCATTCTTAAACTTACTTCTAATGTGGTTTTTAGGTGATTTTTTTAGCAAAATATTTGGAGAACCATGGAGGACAGTGGCCGGTTTCATGGAGGAGGAAATAGGCCTCTTTGTGTTCTTCATGGAATACATTTGATGGAGACAAGAGATATTTTTCTCAACTAAGTCTTCTTCCACCTTTTGACTCATGGTGGGATTAAATTGAAATAAAAATTGTTCCCAAATAAAAGGCTAAAACCAGTTCCATCTTATAGAAGATGTGGCCAATTTTCTATCTTAAAGGCATCACTTTTTTTTTTCCTTCATGGCCCATGCAAAAGATTACAACATTTAGTTATTTTTTTTTTACTTAATTAAAAACTTAACTCTACCACAAGCTGAAAACCTGGCATGTCATCTATGAGATGGCCAAAATTTTCACCTTTTATGTGTGTGTAATTAGTGCGCCTTCTTTAATAGTCTAATTTTATACTGATAGTTTTTTTCTTATACTATCGATACTCTTCTCACATTGCTAGTATTCTTTTCTATGCAGTTTATGAGGTCTCATAACCTTCCATACTAATCCACATTCTCCAAACAGTATTATTCCTGTACTGTTTAACTTTATACAGTTTAATTTTCATACTACTTAACTTTATACATTATAATTTCTATACTGTTTAATTTTATCAGTATAATTCTTATATTGTATTATTCTATTATCATATAATTTTTCATATTTTTCATACAATTTTTTTAACTATATTTTCATTTTAAAATTTGTTGCTATACACTATGCAAAAATTAAGTTTTCTTGAAAATAATTAGGATAATATCCCAATGAATTGAAAATAATTCAACTATCCTATTGAAATGTGAACGCCATATTGACTGACTTGATTTGATCTTGCCACTAATAATGATGTATTCATGTAGTCTCTGCGCGTGGAGTGTACTTTGGTGTGACTTGACGATTTGACGTTAAAGTTATATTAGATTTTTAGATATTTCAACTTTTAATCATGCAGTATAATTGTCGTCTTCGTTATGATATTTAGGGTCATGGTACTCATATAAATGCAACTTGCATTAAAATTGTAGTTTTTTCTGCTATCTTCAAAGATTCTTTCCTTCCAAAGCAAAACGAATAATGAAACCCGTGGGCGGTGGGCTGTGCATGCAAACAGTGTCATTTAACTCCTAGAAATTATAAATGCATCTTTCAAAAACTTACTTTTTAAAATTATTAATGATTTTTTAAAACTTACATTAAAAAAGTTTAAAAAATACTACCGAATAACACAATTTAATTATATAATATAAGTGTTAACGTGACATAATTTTTTTTAATGTAACATGAATAAACACATTTGTAGCATAACTTGTAATTTTCTCTGTCTTCTATCCTAAATCCTCTTAATTTACAAGTTGCACATGTACGCAAAATCAAGTTATTGATTGACATCGTAACAAACTAATTAAGATAAATTAATTTCAAACCAAGAAAGAAATTACCTAATTAAATTCTCCTTTCTACTAGTAATTAACCAAGCCGTACATGCATGTTTCTCTCGATGATCTGTTCCTTTCTTTAGGTTTAAAGTTATCTTGTTCACCGTTTAGGAGAAATATGGTACACAGACACACACACACACACACACACAAAAGTGATCATAATACCACAATATCTAACAAATTCTCATAATAATCGTGTTAAAAGATAATTAGGGAATTTAAATTAAAGATACAATAACACAGACCATTGCATATGCCAAGAAATAATGAGTTACAGAAATATTTTAAATTGGAATTTCATTTCAATGCTGCCAATAGTATATTGTGGTTACTTAGTAGTCCAAGATTACTGTGGCAGAATATTTCCCTTTCAATTTTGATTTTATTTTCTTCTTTTTTCAACTTTAACTTTTTTAACTTGTCATTTAAAGGGATTTCAAATCAGGCAAAAGGATGAGTAGTTTGTTTAAAACATCTTCTACAGGGTTGTCGTCTACTATCTTGTTTTGTTAGCCGTTATATATGGCCTGTTTCTCATTCTCTTCTTACTTTGTTGTTGTTTTCTTTTCTTTTTCTTTTTCTTGTTAATAAATTCGAGTAGAGGATTCACTCCTCTCTCATTTATTCAAAAAAAAAGTTGGCACCAATAAAACTTTAAATCCTTTTATTAGCTCTATTAATCAATTATGTTAAATGGAGAAAAGATTATAGAAATTAAGTACTATTAGTTTTAAAGATTACAACTCAAGCCAATTAGCCAGTGAAAACCAGCAAAAAAAATGTTTATCACTTTATGGCCAATATTTTTGTGGTTTCTAATGGTGACAGAATTGAGGATGGGAACTAAAGTGCAAAAGTCTAGGATACTCATTAAAGTGTTTAGAAGCATAATTGAAACTCCAAAATGTAATTCCAACTGCATTCACATATCCTATATGTTTCGTTGCTCTTAGGTGGCCTTCCAAGCATCGTGCTTCGACTTGAAAGATAAGAGTTGCTAATCAACCAAACTCTCCAGTGATGGACCAGCAAGGTTTAGCACATTAGAAATTATGATTACAAACAATGGCAAAATTTATTCTTACAAAATGATAATCAAGAAATTATTGTGCTTCGAGTGCCAATCTAAAGCGGTAGAACTGGGTTTATATCAAGATTATTTTTGTCACTTTCCTGTCCTGAAATAATATAGATGTCATGTCAATGTACACGATTTTTACATAAACACTATTAAATTAATTTCTCATTTGATTATAGTTTTTTGACCAATTTTTTATGGTGTTACATATAATCCAACGAGCAATGACGCTTAAGTTCTCATCATTTATCAAAAAATATAACGAGCAATGGGGTCACATATTACCCCAATTTCGTAATCAAACCTCGTAATCTAACTGATGAAACACTTGTTAGAATGTTTCATCTCTTGATTTATTTACTAGATTAGTTCGTGACCTCTCAATTTTTTTTTGTGCGTGTCAATTTTTCTAGACCGATTCATAAATAGAATAATTTTCTCTTTTAGTCAACATCAAAGGGAGAAGCGTAAGGAAATTTTTATTGTTGAACCCAAAAGAGAGATTACGACCACGTAATTAAAATCGTTTTTTTTTTAAATGAACGTTAGGAGGGAGTTTGGTCTATTAATTACAACTTTATCACCCAAGGTACGTAGTTCCTCTTGCCAGGTGTATTAGCTAAGAATGCTGTGTTCCAAAACCAACATTCAGGAATATACACACACACCCAGGAAGTTTTCAAGTATAATCTATAGTTAAAGATGTACTGGTCTCCCTCTCTCCCTTGATGTTATTCGTTTTTTCTCGTCATTTTGCCTTTGTATTTTCTCATATATTACAAAATATTTTTTCACTATTATCTTAAGTTGAGAGCTAATATATTATCAAAAAACTCAAATTGGAATTTCGAAATGCATTAATGCATAAGCTCCACCAATGGTAGATTTACTATGACAATTGCAATCTCAGCATGGAAAACGTTATTTAACCGTTAACATGATTAACACAAAGATCAACATAACAAGAAAAAACTGAACCAGATGTTGTTGCCAATAATGCCATGGATAAATAGCGAAAATGGTGTAGCTAAGCACATTGGTAGCCATAGGGGACGTTCTTATTGCAAGAGCTAATGAGCAAGCTGAGTGAAACGGGGATGTTAAGGTTGATGCCAAGAATGTTAGCTTTAATGGCAGTGCAAAGGCAGACGGCAACTTCGAGGTCAACAAGACCGTCAAGTAAAGAGCAGCAATGGGTGCTTGGCGGGGTACCAACCACCGCGCCAACCGCGCCTTTGAGCACATCGGCACACACCCCAAGCTTTAGGGCATCTCTGGGGCACTTGATGTTAGCAGGACCAGGGTTTGGCTTAGGTTGATCAGGACAAGTGTTGCACCCACTTACTAGGGCAAAAAGGACAAGGTTCATGGAGAGGAAAGGAGCAAGACTTGATGAATATCTATTGGAAACCATCTTTTATTATGATAAAAAAAAATGAAAATAGTTCGGAAAGAGCTACTAGTTACTTCTAATTATTATAACAAGTTCTATCAACTTGTACTTGCGAAGATCAAAGCTACAAGACAGTGGTATTTATAGAGTCCCGGGGATGTTTATTGTATTGATGTCCCCATTTTTATTTTCAAAAACGTGAGAGCAAGTCTACAAGAAAAGGGCAGCCATGTGAAGCAAAAGCTTTGCTGGAATTTGGCTGGCAAAGCTTGAGATCCACACCAAGTATTGGAGGTTATCTATGGATGTTCAAATCTTGTATAATTGTTATGTATCAAAGGATTACTTTTGATTTTTCTTTAGATCACAAGATTGATTAAACAGTTGTCACGCATCTTAAGCATACCCGTGAACCCATAAATACATGCATATATATAATATATATATATATATATTATATGTAATAAATATAATCAACTAGTTAGCTTTTGTGGTCTTTGATTCCATTTTGAAAGTTGCCAGGAACAAAATAATACTCTAATTATAATCAGTATTTGAAACGACCACTAAGAAAAGATAAAAAGATAATTAATAATTTGGTTGGCTAAGACGTCTTTATTAGTTTGTGGCTGCCAATTGTTCTCTTTTGCGCTTCCACAGTTAAAGGACTATTTTAAGGATGAACTCACATTACAGATTAGTAATGAAAATGACTTCCACTTTTTGGACGAAGGATATTAACCCGTTTGCTATGGATAGCTAAGCTTTGGCCACCTAGCTGCTAGTAAGCTGCCATGCTTAACCTTGTAAAGCTATAGCATGAGAGCCAAACCACCACCCCCCCACCCCACAACCCTAAAACGAATTATTAAAGATATGCAATATGTTATAATCGTCTAATCGAACAGAAACTACATAAACCGTTACGAGTTAGTTAATTAGTTCTTGGTCATTACAAGTATATAAATATGAGAACATCCACGGGCTTGTCACTTGTGGCATATGGGCACGGCAGGCAGGCTGTCACCAACGAGCAGCTGCCGCTGACGGAGTGGCGGAGGAGATCGACTTTTTTTTCCCTTCTTTTTTGCCACTTGAGCTAGCCTCCAGTGGTTGGAAGTGAGTGTGTGCGTATCCACCAGGACTCAAGTCCAAATGATTTCTTTTATTCTTAACAAAAAAATGTTAGAGTCCACACCGTATATATTTATGTGTGTGTAAATACATATGAGAACACTCTCTCTTTAAGAAATTATATGGGTAACACATATATACGTCTTCTCATGGAGTTGTACAATATAACTATGCAAGAGCTGCATGAGTTGGCACAACATTTGTCATGACAAAAATATCAAACACTTTTACGTCCCCATCATATACAGCTTTCGCTCTGCGTCCTACATTTTTGTGCATATATACAGGCTTCTTCACATGATCCAATATTATTAGATATACATCACTATAGGCCTTTGTGGATTTTGATCCACCTCTGACGAAGAGGAAAGAAGCAATTATTCCCTTCCCTGATCAATTTAACCATAATATTATTCCATCTTCCAAAACACGTATGCTTATAACATTAGTCGTTATTCTGCCTGACAAAGAGGAACAAAACAAATTAACAAGTTAAATTGCTTCGTCAATAATGATTCTGGGAGAGTTTGAAGAAAACAATGTGACAACGATCGACATAACTTTGATTGTCTGTTTCGTAATCTCACACTCACAGATTATACATATGTTGTTTTGGTTTTTATATTTAAAAAGCCAGTGCTCTCCTGTGGAGCCCTTTCGTTATAGGTTGTAGCTAAATGGCCCTAGTACTACTACTGCCCGTGACTAATTCGTTGCACATAGCGCTACTAACTTCCATGAACAACATGCCAAAAATGATGATTGATTAGATTTTCGCAATGAAGGTGATCTTAATCTTGAAGCGCGTTTTATTTTTGAGAAAATTCAAACAGTTATATTTGCAGTTACGTTTCTTTTTCAGTAGGTTGGATTACTAATATTCTTTTGTCTTATATATATACATATATATATTATTTATTCCTAGCCAGATGGATTCACCTTAACTTAAAATTCCAGAATTCCTCACTGCGGGGTTCTCACTGCTTTTGAGGAAAATTAAAGGATATAATACTATAATCTGAAAATTTCTTCCAAAGACCACTAATAGAACTTCAGCAGATAAGGGTAAGCAATTTACATAAATTTCTTTTTAAGATAAGTTTATTTGCAAGTAGAATATGTTTATTTATTTTTTTTTTTTTGCACTTTCTTTTGAAAAAAAAAATGAATAGAAAACAAGTTTAAAAGAAAGTCACTCCAACTAAATAAGTTGACATTCAACAAGCAAATTCCCTTAATTATCGACTCTATCAATATTTATGTTTATAATTAAAATTACACGCACACTTACAACTTAAAAAAGAGCAACACCAAAATAATTTAGGGTCTGTATTTATTTTTCTTGGTAATTTGAATTCTTCCTGCTTCAGTTACCACGAAAAGCATATATATATGTATACGTATACATATATATTTTTTTCAAAATCATTAATCACAATTTTTTACAAATTTAAACAAATTTCATCAAATCAATCAAATTATGATGACCCAAGGCAACTACATAGATATCTTCACTTTTTCCAGGTAACTCCATAATTACCACCTTTTCTATTCCGGTTTATTTGTTAAAATTGTTATGTAATTAAGGTCTTTACTTATAAAACAACAACAGTTTTATTCATTTAAGATTCTTTAGAAAATCACCAATTACTATAGAGATAAAACGTAAAAGCATTATACAGTTCATATAGTATGCTGAAATCAATATATACAGGCATGCCTCCAAATTCAAGTGAAGTCATTAAATTGGAAGTTGTTGAAGGAAGTATATAGATGATCATGTGACGGTGACTACTTGGAGATAATGGTTACCACAATATTCTATAAATACAACCTTTTGTCCTCAGCAATAAATGCTTTTATTGTACATATATATTTGTAGCCTGATCGAAACAAGGAAACTTCCATGGAATTTTGATTATCTACATCTTGAATCACAGTGAAACTTAAAATTAACTATTCGGTTAATTATCAATATGTTTGGCTAATTATGTCGTCAAAGTCACGTAATAAAACCCTGCCGATCAAAACTAAATTCTCGAAAATCTGCAACATGCCCTAGTGTGGGACATGCTTTGAAATACTACCACAACATGTGATCATTTGGGTCCCACTCTCTCACGCTTCCGTGGTTGTGAATTAAACCAAGTCTTGATTTTGCTGGACCGCTAGATTTATATGCACTATTACAATTAACAGTACATGACGAAAAATAACCAAAGTTATTAATATATAATAAAAACTTGTGAAATAAATATTAATTGATATTTCCGGCCCAGCCAAATACGCAAAGGAGCTTGTGAAATAAATATTAATTAATCTTTCCGGCCCAGCCAAAGAGGCAAAGTAACATGACAATTTGATTGTCCCCACACCTTACAAGCATCCAAAAGTTTGCCCAAAAATCTGCTCTTTGATCAACGTTGCCAGCTAAAAACCGAAGATCACACATGGTAGTTCCCTTGGATTTATTCTATGTTTTGTTTATTATTTTTTCTGTTGAAGATCATCTAAGAGCGCTTTGCTCCTCAACCCTATAAAAACCCCTTTCACTTCATACATTCAACTCCATCAGCCTTCCACTGCATACATACACATAAATATTGGAAACTACAGTAGTGTCAAAAACCCCAAAAAAAATGGCTTCCAAAACTAGCTCCTCTTCACTTGCCCTCTTCCTTGTTGTTAACCTTCTTTTCTTTGCCCTTGTAAGTGCTTGTGGCTCTTGCCCTAGTCCTAAGCCAAGGCCAAGTCCAAGGCCAAGTCCAACTCCGAGCCCTGGGGGCGGGGGCACTCCAAGCCCTGGGGGCGGTGGCGCCAAGCCCTGGGGGTGGTGGCGTTCCAAGCCCTGCCACAGGGGGAAGATGCCCTAGGGATGCCGTTAAAATAGGAATATGTGCCAATGTGCTCAACGGGTTGGTCAACGCCACCATCGGAAATCCTCCGGTGACGCCGTGCTGTACCCTCATCCAAGGCCTTGCTGATCTTGAGGCTGCTGTCTGCCTTTGCACTGCCATTAGAGCTAGCATTCTTGGGATCAACCTCAACCTCCCTATTAACCTTAGCTTGCTTCTTAACGTGTGCTCAAGGAACACTCCATCTGGTTTCCAGTGTCCTTAATTAAGCTGGCTAGCTCGCTAAGACTCCAATCACAATATTTATTTCCTTATTCATGAATTATTTGTCTATTTTATAGTCACCCTAGTACTTGCTGTTTGGCTTATATGATATGTCTTTGTGTGTGTGTGTGTGAACGTGGAAATAGCCCATTTCCCTTGTTATGCTTGATGTTTGATGATTTGCGTGCTACAGTGATGTCAATAAGTTTCAACATGTTACGCATGTGTTTTTTTAGTCAATTACAAATGTAATTTCAATATGAGATGTAATATTGCTTTCCTTTTCCATGTTAAGAAATTTGAAATTTGAAATTTGTTTAATCAAGTATCAATCCTTGTTATTTTGTTTTAGTACATGACACACACGCACGTATATATGTGTACGTATATATATCGAATATATATATATATATATATATATTCTGGCGCAGTATACTATGCTTCTTTAATAGTTCTTCAATATGATCAATCCTCTGTATTAATTGGAACAGTATATGTATAATACTTCAACATATGAGCATCTTTTACATGCAGTAATTTGCATTATAGTATATATATATGCTAAGAAACTTTTCAAAGAGAAAAAAGAAGAAAAAGGAGGTCCATGATGTTGTCGAACGAAACGCCAACACATGTCCCGCCAAGCGGATAGTGGAATAATAGAGCATTGAAAGACAAGACGTACCAAAGCTTCGTGTTACTAAATGTGTAAGATATATGGCTACTAATATGTTTATTCCTTGTGGGGTCCATATGCCTTAAAATGAAAGGGATATATATACACACACAAAGAGGGGAACACAACTCTTAAAATTAGCCGTGTCATTAATGTATATTAGTGTCTTAGATATTCAATGTTTAGGGGTAGCCAAAATAGAGCGGTAACAAATACTATCACAAATTAATTTAGCAGATTTCAATTGAATTAGGACTTATTAAAGCTTTATAGTTTCATTCTACACTAAATCTCCATTCAATTTAATCACAATATCAAAAAAATGCCCATGCTTTTTGTGTTCAAAAGCATCACAAGGATTGATCGTATAAATGAAATTCGTATGTTTATTTCTGGTTGTTTTTTATCATTCTCTCTTGGTTGTTGCTAATTACTGTATTATTTTGTTTCATTTGGTTTGCTCTTATGGCTGGATTTCAAACTAATTTTGAGTGAGTGCCAATTCTTGGTTAAGATATATGCATAAAGCCTCTCTAATCTAAGCTATCTCTCTATTTATTAAAAAAATGTAAAAATTTAATTTTATATATATATATATGTAACTAATTCAAACTTCTACTTTTCCATACTCGAAATAGGCTTCATTTTCTTTTCCATGAACATGACATGTATGTCTCATCATGAGTCATAAATTTTATTTAATTATATGAAATATCTAGCACTGTTTACCCGTGACTCTGAAATTTTTGGTTGATTGCCTCCTCACATGGAAAAAAGAAAAAGCTTGTAGGAACACGCACCTGGTTTAAGTGTTAGGTTTCTGGAATTGGCTACCAACCAAATATATATTTTATAATTCAAAAAGTAATCACGATCGTATATATTATTTCAGCTAAAAAGTTGATAATAAATATCTAAAATAAAACGTCATAATCGTAAAAATTAATTAGGTACAAACTTTCAATCTGGGGAGGGAAAGGACATATTATTATAATAATAATATAGAAGTAGCAGCCAGCAAATTATTCTGCACGTACGTCCCATAATTAAAGGTAATTATGTAACTTTGTAACCACTTGTCTTAATTAGTTGTCATTATTGAACAGTAAATTAGCTCTTGACATAATATTCCAAGCTTGATTTTCTGCCATTATCAATCAATTAGCATAGCTTAAAATTTTTCTTGTGCGGGAATTCTGTCAAGATTTAATTAATTCTTAAGATTCCGAAAAAGAAAGAATGAGAAGTACGCAATATGTAATTTTTATTGTGTAATAATGGGAAGTGCAGTACTCTGGACGATCGATCTGTTTTTCACCCATGTAAAAACCACAGTAAGGCACGTAATTCATAATGATATTCCATTATATATATGCTGGTCAAAAGAATATTAACAATGTTCCACCGATCAAACCCAATTAACATATACGTGCGATCTGCGCAGTTTCGTCTGTATGTGTACAGTTATAAATTATACAGCTAGTAGATATACATGAGTAACACATATATATGAAGTGATTTTATTTTATTTCAAGGAAATGATTATTTAATTACCGACATTAAAAAAACAACAAGTAACGTTTTAATGCAATTTTAATCGCATTTTGAACACCTTCTTATCTTCTTTTTCTCTGAGCAAAATAATAATAATACAGAAAATTTAAATGAAAAGAGAACAAAACAAAATTAAGCATAAAACATCGAATATACATCGTAAGAGGAAAATATAAGATTTTGTAATAAGAAGAAGAATAATGAGAAAAACCATCAGAGCCAACTGATATTAGGGATTTTTAGCCATGCATGTGTCAATTGTGATTTACCACCATCTTAATAGTTCTTTCTAATTTTCCATTTCTCCTTCGCATCTTTCTCCGCCTCTCTCTCTCTCTCTCTTCCTTTCTTGTCATAAATGGCCATCCCCTACATGATGTACCCCATTTTATATTATCCTCAAATAAATTTTTTGCTCGATTCCGGAGTCGATCATCACATCAATTATATTGGTCCCACAAAAGCACCATATTCTCTCCCCGTGAACCCGTTTTGGCACATTCAGGATTTTATAATATAATGAAAAAATAAATAAATAGGCAAACGGAAGACTAAACAACTTTATACTTTTAAGCTATATATTGCACGCACATATGGTACTTGATTCTAAAACATATCATGACCAACCATAACATTAATGAGTAATGATGGAAGCGCACGTTGAGTTTGGTACTACTCCTAACCCATTTCAAGATCGCAAAGGATAGATAGAAAAAGTGAATATTAATTTATTTCATTGAATATATTATGTCCTAGTATACCTATATTGCTTATAGCATCTCCAACTAAATATACTACGGGGTATCTGATTTCCACGAGACTTGAACGAAGCTGAAAAGATAGATTGATTTTTTTTAACTTTTGGTCTATCAACATTTTTCTTTTTGGTGATGATACTTGAATTATGGAGATTAATCAGCTCAAGGTATCCAAATCTAAATCATGCCTTCAGCCAAAAGTGAAAGCTCATATTGATCCCTTTGAAGTAAAAGGTGAAAAAAAACTAAATTTTAGTCCTTTAATAAATAATAGCATATTGGAAGTACTAGTACATCTACATCTACATCTACATCTACAGCTACATCCCGCTAGCTTGTTCATTTGAAGGAACAATAAACAAGGTTCATATAATGCCAACTGGGATTCATTGTGCTTCTCAAGTTATTAGTTGTGTCCACTCTTAATTTGTCACTTTCTTCAAGTTAAAAAATAAAAATAAAAAAAAAGAAGGAGAAGAAGAAGAAGAATCGATTACATAATTAAAAAAAAAAGTTGAAAGTATTGTTTTCAGTAATCACAGCATGATCTGGTCAGTTCCGCAGGATGCATTGTGCACAATATAGAGATCAGCGATCAGTATTACCAATGCTAATTATTCTGTAATTGCGACGACCTATATATTCGTGTAATTATATATATATTGTACTCATGAAAAACTGAGTATATATAATAAACGTTCCAACTGAAAATGTTATAACTAAGAAACAAGTTTCCAAAAAAAAAAAAAAAGCTTTCAGGAAACAGAGAATAATCACGAGTACTACTTTGATGAGTAAATTAACATGCAATGCAACATGCTTGAATCACTAAACATAACGAGAAGTTGCATCATCAAAAGCAGATCACAATGTGCAACCCCTAGCACCAAGTAGTGCCATGAGCGGCAACAATATTATGGCAAACACATAAATTAACAGAAAAAAAATAAATAAACATATCTTCGAAAGATGAGCCCAATAATTAGGGTCAAAATCCCTAACTCATTAGGTATAAGTACTTGATTAATTAACAGCAAAACTGATGATGATCATAATGAGTAACTAGCAAGGTACTTGTTAAATTTAAAGGGGAGGACAAACGAAACCAGGAGGAGGAGTCTTTCCGCATGTGATTAAAGCTTGAATAGCAAGAGGGATGAATATGTTAAGGTTAAGAAGCTTGATTCGTATGGCAGTGCACAGACAAACGGCTGCTTCGAGCTCAAGCAACCCTCCAAGCACTGGACAGCATGTGTTCTGAACTGGGTCTCCCAAACCAATGTGAACTAAACCACCAAGCACGTCCACACAAAGCCCCAACTTGAGCGCGTCGATGGGACAAGTCTGTGAAGCCGGCGGGGAAGGCGTAATTGGGCTTACGCCTCCGCCTCCACCTCCACCACCACCGCCACCAGAAGGTGGACCGGTGTAAGGCGGGTATGCGGGAGTAGAAGGAGGAGGGTTGGTCACAGGAGGAGTTATGATTGGTGGAGATATGATCACTGGTGGGGAGACTCCACCACCTCCTCCTCCTCCTCCTCCTCCGCCTCCACCTCCTCTTCCTCCACTACCGCGGCCACCTCCGCCTCCATGGTGGGGAGGTTTCTTGTGGGAGGGGGGTTTTGGGTGGGGAGGGATTTTGGGTCCGCCGCCGTGGCCGGGGCTAGGGCTGTGGTAAGGCGGCTGAGGAGGATGTGGATAACGTGGAGGTTGTGGCTGTGTGCATGGACTGCATGCATGGATTGGAGGCAATGACGTGACCATGAAAATCATGAAGATAAAGAACGTAGCGGTAACCTTGGAATTGGAACCCATATTTGCTGCTTTAGGGTTCCTTTCAATTAGAATATCAATACAACAATATACCATAAATGGGGGTTTCGATGGGTATAGTGGTCTGGGCATAACATAGCTCAACTTAAGAGTTCAACTGGTGACTTATAATTGATAACCATAAAAACTCCATCGAATTAGGAATGAGGGGAAAAAAAAAGGAAAAGGAACTAGCCAGAGAGAGTTGCTAGAGTCCAGTTAGACAACAAGTTGAGTAAAAACAACAAAGAGAGAGATGAATGTTTAAGAAATCCAAGAGTCATTGGTTTGCGAAATAAATTAAATTGGAGAGGTAATTTGGAGTGTTGTTGGTGGTTTGCAAACTTCAAAATGAAATCCGTGAATGTCTGAGTCTCTGATCAGTACGATCCAAGAACGTGCTCGATTTCAGTTTTCGCAGCTTTGCATGCATTATCGTCTTTGTTTGCTTCCCAATTCTCCTCTCCCACCTCTTCACTTCCTTTTTGTTACTCTCTTGTTTAGCCCTACAAGCTTTTATGGAATCGTTGCATATTTTTAACCTCCTTGTCATAATAATTTTAATATATATATATATATATATATAAATATGTAAGCTAATATGTTGTACGTGCTGTATATACAAGTATATATATATATATATATATATATATATATATATATACAGAAGCTAATGAATTTAACCCAACTTCATTAAAATTTAACTGTAAAAAATAATTACACTAGAAAAAAGTTATTTTATCCTATATTTCACCCAAAAAAAGTTATTTTTGTTTATTTGTTTTTCGCTTTCATTTCCTTATCAATGATTAGGCATGGGTTCCAGCCAAGCATGAGCAGTAGCCTAAGAATTTTCTTCAGTAGCTATATACGTTTGACAATAAACTTAAAATTTAATTGTTGATTCCGACTTAGAGTTTATACATGTAATATATTTGACAGCTTTTGTATTTAAGCTCATGAATCTTTATGTTTAACATAAACCTTTAAGATATCTAAGTGAAAGCCAAAATCTGCACAACATAATATCATAATTATAAGTGAAAAGGGTTACTAATAATGATCAAAGAATAATATCATACGCCACACATTAATTAAAGAAGGTTTGATCGAGAAGATCGTATTCGCATTTGTTTGTTGCAAATGTTGATTTTTTTTTTTTTCCATCCACTCTTGTTCTGATGGCTCGGGTTAGTCGGAGAACATAACACGCACAAATATGCTAATGCTACCAAAAAAATTTTTAAGAGAGAGAGAGAGAGAGAGAGAGAGAGAGAATAGACTCAGAGTCTCTGCAGAGGGCAGGACGTGCCCATATTATGTATACTCCATTTCACGAAGCGAACATGTGAACTCTTTTTCTATTTATTTTTTAAATTTTTTTTCCATTTTCTTTTCCGTGCGCGTGAAGGGTGGTGATGATTTCCTGATCATGTATTTTCATAATATCTTTCTTTTTTTTTCTTTCATTTATTTATTTTGGTTTCTTATGCATTTTTACAATCATTCACATTTTACATGTAGATAGTAGATAGTACACTGTACATGACCCTTTTTTTTACCTTTTTTTTTTTTAGGGCATGAAAAAAAACGAGTACAGCTCAACTTACCTCTACATGTCGGGATTCTGTTATATGAGTAGTGTTTTTCCTTTCCTTTTTTCTTGTTTGACTAATGGCCTTTAATGCTTAGCAAGCTAGCGTCAGGGAGTGGAAAATGCACCGCCGAAGATCCTTTTTCGACAATTATGTCAGCCATCCTTGTATTATTTAAATCGTGTAAAGGCGAAACCATTGAATTTTTCGACTACAATTATTGGATGTGCTGCCTTAGATTCTTTAATTCTATTAAAGAGTTGGAGTAAAATATGTCAAATGAAAAATAAACAAAAATATATATAAAATTTATAGTGACTATTATTAATATGAGAGTTACGTTTATTTTCAGTCGCCGTAGAAATTTACTTTAATGATAAAATTTAAGAGAAAAAATTACACTCTTTATAGATTTTTTCCTCTATATATATTTTTTGATTTGCATAAATAAACTTTGTCATGTCTTATTTATAGATTTACAGAAAAAGAGAAAACAAAAACTACCAAAAAAAGGTATTTAGCTTGACTTCGCGACCGCCCCTTGTTGGCACTACAAAACGTGTTTTCAGTCCGTTTCGAATTTTGGCCAACAACGTGCGCGGACGCGTCCTTCATCTGGCCCCCTGATGCGAATTTTACTCCTCCTTAATTAATAAATTAGGCTTTACACTACTTGATAATCTCCCACTTGAAAGACTTATTGAGAATCCCTAAAAGCTAATTAGCAAAACAACCTTTACAAATTCGGTCCTCTATAAGTCCGAAATATACTCCCACAACCTGTTGGACCTAGGTAACCACTAGCCGCCCCATAATTGTTCACCTGTATCCAATTCATCGACGGTGTAAAACATAAAAAGTCTAAGCAGAATAAAGAGGACCCAAACTAAAAGCAAGCAAAACCAAATCAAGCAATCTTATGAAAAAAAAAAAAAAAAATCTCAAGATTTTTTCATATTTTAAAACCCTTCCCCTACGAGCTTTAAGCTTGATTAAATATTAATTTGTTTATTTCTCACACAAACAAAATCTAACAATTTTTCCCAAAAACTTGACGCCACAATTTCCGCCTCTTTTGCAATGTTGAACATAGATATATACGGGGTCACATATGTAGCATTAGTATTATCAAAAGCATAGATAGGGTAACTTTTGTGCAGAACATGTTTTTTCAAGATTCTTCATGATTGCATCTTCTGATATAAATTATCTAGCCATAGCATGTGAAGTTCATGCAGACTAATCACTAGGAATTAGAATACATGCTTCAATCTGATCCACAACTTTTGTTCATGATATCAAGTCCCCCGATGAGTATACTTGTAAGCATTATAAAATATGGCAAACGTTTTATTTTAACATCATAACATGTATATATATACACACACACACCACATATCTATATATATATACGCTTATTTTATCAAATTTTCTTTCTTTTTTTGGTCGTTGGAAAGTTCTAGTCATGGCTATTTTGTCTATTTCTGGCCGTGGACCCAAATTATACAAATTAAGCAAGGAAATTCCTGGAGGGTCCAAGTGTCCCAAGCTGAAAAATGACGTGGGTCCCCCCAGCTGTCATGTTGCAGGTTGGTGTCGTCCTTTTTTTTTTTTTTTTTTTTTAACAAATTGTTGTTGCAGTGATATTGAGGGTGAGACGGCTGGCTTCTACTTGTAAGTTACTTTTTACGCCTCCCATTATTTATTAAAAAACATGTTTTTCATCACCAAGCTACTACAATAAAGCATCTTTTTTTTTTTTTTGCTGAAAATAAATAAATAAATAAATGAAGCATAGGATAGCATGCTTGTTTCAATTGTCTAGATAAAATTCATTATTTGTAAAAACCTATGATTTTATTTAAAAAAATTCAAAATTTTGGGCCATTTTAAAATTTTAAATAATTTTGGCTATCTAGAAGGTTCTTTTAAAAAAAAAAATCAGATTTAAAAAAATAATCAAATGCTTTTTTTCCTTGATCTCTTATTTCTTTTTTTCCCCCTTCTTTTCTTTCCTTTCTTTTCATTTCTTTCTTTTTTATGTGGAAATGGAGACTATGCTGCCCCTCCCATTGGCCAATCTCCAATCTCCAGTCGCCGCCCACTTACATGTGCCGACCAATCAGATACGCTGCCACGTGAAACTTCTGGCATCGAAGTGCCGTTGTCAAATAGGTCGCCAGCTGCCCGGAACGGAAAAGACCGTCACACCCTTTTGGGACTTCAATGACGAATCCAGTACCATCCGATTCCCTTTCCATTAGCAAGTTGCACCATCGGGTTTCTCTCGTTAAGAGGAATAAGACCTACCCCACCTCAAGCACGATTGTCGCTAGAAAATTCCAAGCCACCACCACCCATTCGTCGATTTTATGCCATTTCCAGCAAGCTAAGCTTCGTTTTAGAAAACCAACCTTCGAGGGCTTCGTTTTGGTACCAATCTCTGCCATTGCTTTGCCAATCAAACCTTGGTCAACGTCGGTCAATGGTAGTCAATGGTTGACCCCAACCACCTGAGTCCGAGAGCTGCACTTCCGGCTTATTTTCGACATTCCGAATGTGTTCATGACATCAAAACTGTAAGTCAAAGCTTCGAACACCGAGTTGACGAGTCAAAGATTTAACCGACGGCTTTGTTTTGGCCAATGGAGTCC
The DNA here is from genome assembly GCA_946598075.1 of Artocarpus hirsutus. Taxonomy (NCBI): domain Eukaryota; kingdom Viridiplantae; phylum Streptophyta; class Magnoliopsida; order Rosales; family Moraceae; genus Artocarpus; species Artocarpus hirsutus. Next base: position 59,455 of record CAMOHE010045796.1, on the reverse strand, counting down.
TTTGCGCCATCGAATGCTAAATATTAAACTAGCATGAACTCTATTACTCTTTTTTTGCGATATTTTATTGACTTATTTTAGATTATTGCTACCATATTGCTTGTTAATTGTTGAAAGAAAATTGAAATTTATAATAATTTTTTTAATTGTTTATTTTGATCTATGAATTTGTAATATCATTAGAGCTTTAGAAATCGTTATTAAATTAAAAAGGTAAATGATACTATTTAATGTTTTTAATTATGCATATATTAAGAATTGAGAGTATATGATTTATGCATTATTTGAAAATGGAATTTTTTTATGTTTGATAAATGTTTTGTACTTTGGTGGATCAAATCCTTTGAAACTATTGTGAGACTGTTAAGCTTTATCTTACGGTAGTTTACGGGGCTGTCATGGCTTTACTTTCAGCAAGATGATTATGTTAGGGTGTATGATTGTTATGTGATATATGCAATTGGTCTAGGTGGCATGTCTTGCAAGTATAGCATGCCAAAATCTCATTAAAATTGTTTTCTTGCAAGTTTGAATTTTTGACTTTAAGAAAAATAAGCCGTTATACTGCTGGATTTTTGTTAGAAATAACTAAAATGTGTTGAATGATTTAGGATGGTTTTTAGTAGTCAGATGGGTTATAGCCAAATCCAATATATACTGAGAACTTACGCGGTGCCGTCAAACAATTTTTAAGGTCATCCAAAGTATTTCTTAAAGTTGTATCCCATAGGGTGCTCATTTGTTGGGCATAACGGATATTACATATTTTTGGTACTATCATTACTATGTTGCCTATCTCACAGAGTGCTCCTTCAGGTACAATGGACACGGAGTGCTCATTTGGGGCACAACAGAACTTACTATAACCTTTTTTTATTTCTTTTCCTTCACTAACAACCCAAGATGTGAGTGAAAGAATTTGAGTGACGATTACAAATTTTGAGTTATTGATTTGCTTGATAAAGTGTGTACTCGATGATTTTTATATTGATATGTAAAGTTGTTTATTAACTTTATAAGGATTTTATAATATAATAATAGTAAGAAAAATCGAGAAGCAAGTAATGGATTTCCTACTCGGCACTGTGTGCTCACCCCTTACTTTCCTTTTCAGGTGAGTCGATTGTTACTTGATGTCTTGGATGGCCGTTGATGCTCCACACCATTCGACTTGTATACTCTCCCTACATTTTTATTTCCCTATTGGTGCATAGAAAATACATGGAATGAATATTTGCATTAGATAAATGATTATTTATAAACTTTGTTTTATTTGTTATTTGAATTTTTTTTTTATTTTGACTAAAGTTGCACAGCTGTTTTTTCACCTTATTCTATAAGCATTCATTTAAATTTTGTATATTTTTATTTTAAATTTTCTATTTGTCTCTTATCTTTTTATTTAAAATTAAAGACTCCGGAGCAAACTTGATTTATTTTTATAATTTTATAGGCCCAACTACAACTTTCAAATTTTTTTTTCAACTTTCTAGAACTTTAAAAATATTTTTTTCAATTTAGTCACTACTCCTGATTTTAAGTCATGACAAAAAGGGTATAAGAGCATGGTTTTAAATTTCTTAGAATTTACCCTGTTGGATTTTGGTTGGTTTGATTCAATTATTGGGAGGTAATCATTTAGAATATAAACTCCATGCACCAAATAGTCAAGGTAATAAGTTGACATCCCCACTTTTTGTTGTCGATTTTATCTACCTTATTTCATTTTGTCCATGTTTTTCTCGTATGTCAATTGTCAAAAATTGAAACTATTTGATTTGCTAACTTTTCTTCAAATGCCACAATCCTTGCCTCTCTTGAGTCACATCACTGTCAACATGTAAAATGTCATTGATTTTAGTAATTCTATTTTAGCCATACTTTTGGATGCACTTAGTATAGCCCTAAAGTTTTCTCTAAAATCAATTGGGGTTTTCTTATTTCTTCACTTCTCTTAAATAAGAAATTTCCTCTTCCTACTTAACTGTTTGTCTTTATAATGAGGTTTAAATTGCTCTAATTTTATGTTGTACTCCAAAGCCCGTCAATTTTTCTTAGCTAGGGTTCCATGCAAATTGAAAATTTTGTTTTAATCTTAAATTTTTATTAAATGTTGAAGAAGGGAATTTTCTATCAAAATTAGTTTTCAAGCAAAGTCCTCAATTTTGAATCTCTGCCTGCTATATTGTTCTCTTATTAGGTAGTCTTTTTTAAAGTTACTGATTTTCCAAATATTTTTAATATTACAGAAACAAAATGAGATTTTTTTATTATCTTTAGTTTTCAAAATGTGAAATTCAAGCACGCAGATTGTTCATTTGATTCAATGGTTGGTGTATTTTACCTTCTAATAGCTCAATTTAATAGATTGAAAAGAACTATTTTTTAGTGAATTCATCTTACTTACAATTTATGTTTTCTCAGTTCTGTCTATTTTTAATTATTTTTAGTTTTATGCATCATTTGCTTATCTTTAATTTTCCTAAACTGGTCCCAGCATTGAATTTTTTTACTACTTAATTGTTTTTAGTTATCTTGACTTTGCATGTTTACTAGCCTTGGAAATTATTTAAGAGTTGAAGTATGAGAACTTTTGTTTTCTGTTCAAATTTAATTTCTATATGTTGTTGCAATTGATAAGGAAAAGAAAGTTTTATGATGATTTGATCGTTTAAAAGAAACTGAAAGGAAAAATGATTTTAGTGATCATGATGATCTATTTTTTATATCATACAAATATTTTGAGTTGTTAAAAAAAATTTAGTTATATATTTGTTGTTTTACGAAAAAAGAGTTTTACGAAAAAAAAATCATATTTGAAATTGTTCAGTTATGTCTTTGTCATTTTATGGTTCCAAATTTGAAACTATTGTTTTTAGACTTGTTATTACAAAATATTTATCTCGTAGCTATATATATATATATATATATATATATATATGTAAGAGTTAAGGTTAATTTGATAAGCTTACGTAACTCGTAGTAATTTAGTATAATCCTGGTCATATCTTAGAGACTAAGTTAGGAATTTGTAGGTTGGGGAGTGTTAGTTTTCTTTGGAAAATTAGATATTGGAACTTAGCTTCTTGATTTTGAGATTTTTGTTTCTCGAAGGTTATGTCTATATTAACCGTCAATATGGTTGACTCTTTTCCTTTGTGTTAAAAAGTGTCCTGGGAAATTTGAGTAGAACCTAGAGGGTATCTTTTATCTATTTAGAGAAACAAATAAATCGTAAGGCTATAGTGGCAAAATTGATTATTTTTAGACTATCATAGGCGTTGATGCTATTAGTTTAAAATAGATTAATTCTTAAGTTAATGATTTCTAGTTGTGACGCTAAGACTCATATATATGTTTGTCCTTGAATTTTAGGATAATCGGGTGATGAGATGATATCTTCCTTGGGTTAGGAATAAATGTCTTGACTTATTTGGACTCTTGGACCAAGAATTAATAAGTGTTGTTTAGTTGATTTTTCTTTTATGATATTAGTTCTAAGCCTTAAATCTCTTAGATGAGGCGAACCTTTGTGAGGTAGGGAATGTGTTTTTAGAAGGTTTTTTAATCCCCCTCTACTTGATTAGACAGCGGTAATAAGGTCTCACAAAAGATATACAATTATCTAAGGTATTATTTCTTTAACTTATCTTAATACTTGCTTGTGTGGTTTTTGAGGTTTTAGCATCTCCTTACAATGGCATGTTAAGGATGGACCTTGATTTAGATAGTGGATTTAAGCATTATAAATTAGAAGGATGTAGAGTGCATTATACGATGATCTTGTTGATTTGAAAAATTACTGGAAGGTAATAACTCTAAGTTAAGAGGTAAACCGTATAGATTAGAATCACCACTGGTTTATTTCTATTATATTGTGTACATAATGAGGATTATATTGGTTAATATATATAGAAATTGGATTTGAGGATACTAGTTGTGATGTAAGATTTAGTTCATATACCTGATCCTTTCATGATTCACATATAATTCTTAGGTCCCTTCTTATTAGAATAATTTGTGTGAATTATTTAAAAGCCTTGGTTTAGAATGACTAATGTCAATATTTCTTTGGGAGTTATATATCAAATGTTGTTAGACTAACATTTTATTTAGTCTTGATGTTAGACCTTAATTATGCTTATTAATGTAACTTGTGGTTGATGAGGACATGCTTTAATGGGCAAATAACTCCATATCTTAAACCATGAGATAGGAATTGAGCTTCAAATAAAGTGATTGCTTTGAGGTGGTCTCTTAATCGATCAACACTTAATTATGTTGCTTTTTAAGACTTCAAGAATGATTTACCTACAAAGACATTAGTGGCCACCTCTTAGTATCGCCTTGGGTTAAAGATTGCATGTTAAAGGGATTCGTGAAATAAACTTTGATAGATTCTCTTAATTACAAACAAATTGATTGTGGTTATTTACTATGGAACTTAACATTTTTGGAACATGAAGCCTATTAATATATCCTACTAGAACCTTTGTTATATGGTTTTGATTAGATCTAAGCATTGATGCTATAAGGGAATGTCGTAATTCCTTGTGAATGAGCAACGATAAGGCTTATTAGTTTAAGAATTGAATTTACTTATTCGGTAGCGTTAACAGATATCTATTTACAGAAGCTATTCTCAATATTGGTTATGATTTAGTTAAGTCATTTTGGCTTTAGAGATTATTGAAGATTGATCGATGAGTTTTGAATAGTGTAGTTATGGACTTAGCTTAACGATTGTTTAATCTTCTTATGACTCTTGATTTTGAAATAAGCTAATGACTTGAAGGTCATAAGAATTATTCAAGTTCTGAGGGTTATATATACTCAAAGTGATGAAACAAGACTTTCAAATAAGTGATATTTATCAAAGATTTCATGGGTTTATTGTTGTTCTTTATATCTATTGATTTGAGGTTATCTCAGTATGTTAGGAATTAAAAATTTTGATTATGTAGCGATTGCTTGTAGTCTATTCCTTTCTTCATATTAGATTTGTGTACATTGAAGAGCATTTTAGAACAATGGGATTTTCAATTTTTTTAATCTTGTAGCATGCTAGTTTATTTATGTTTCATTGATCTAAAGTAGCTATGTAAGGAATATCCTCTTATGTTTAATCTCTAGCTTGAAGTAATCCTCAGGAATTTCGGGGACAAATTTTTTGAGGTGGATAGATTGTAAAACCTATGGTTTTTATTTGAAAAAAAAAATTCAAAATTTTAGGCCATTTTGAAATTTTTAATAACCTTGGGTATCTAAAAGATTCTTTTTCAAAAAAATCAGATTTAAAAAAAAAAAATCAGATGCCTTTTTTTCCTTGACATCCCATTACTTTTTTTTTTTCTTTCTTTTCTTTCCTTTCTTTTCTTTCTTCTTCCTGTGAAAATGGAGACCACGTTGCCCCTCTCACCAGCCAATCTCTAGCTGCCACCCACTTGCATGCACCAATCAATCAGATGTGCCTCCACCTAAAACTTTTGGAGCAAAGTGCCACCGTCAAACACTCCGGTAGTCCCCTAGAATGGAGCAAAGAATGCCATGCACTTTTGGGCTTCCGTGGACAATTTTGGTTTAGTTCCCTCTCCACCGGTAAGTGGTACCATTGGGTTCCTCTCATCAAGAGTAACAAGACCCACCCTACCCCAAGCCAGTCATCAAAAAATTTCAGGCCACCACGGCACCTTTTGTCTGTTTTGTGCCATTTTCCAGTGAGTCGAGCTTTGCCTTGGAAAACCAACCTTGGAACGATGATCCTTATGTCAAGGGCTTCGTTTTGATTCCAATCTTTACCACTGCTTCACCAGTCAAACCATGGTCAACACAAGTCAACTCTTGGTCAACAGCGGCAAACAGTTGACCCCGACCACTTGAGTCCAATTCAGCCTATTTTCAACATTTTGAATGTGTTTGCGGCCTTGAAATTGTAAGTCGAAGTTCAAACACCGAGTTGGTGAGACAAAGATTTAGTTGACAGCTTTGTTTTAGCAAACAGAGTGCTTTCTGCCGTCAAATGCTAAAGACTAAACTAGTAGAAACTCTATTACTCTTCTTTTGTGATATTTTATTGAATTATTTTGGATTATTGCTACCATATTGCTTGTTAATTGTTAAAAGAAAATTGAAATTTATGTTTTAATTGTTTATTTTGATCTCTAAATCTATAATATCATTAGAGCTTTAGAAATAGTTGTTAAATTGAAAAGGTAAATGATACTATTTAATGTTTTTAATTATATAAATATTAAGAATTGAGATTATATGATTTATGCATTATTTCAAAATAGAATTTTTATATTTGATAAATATTTTATAATTTGGTTGATCAAATCCTTTGAAACTATTATGAGATTGTTAAGCTTTATCTTACAGTAGTTTATGGGGTTGTCATGGCTTTACTTTCATCAAGACAATTACATTAGGGTGCATGATTGTTATTAATATATGTAACTGTTCTAGGTGGCACATCTTGTAGTTACGGCATACCAAAATCTCCTTAAAATTGTTTTCTTGCAGGTTTGAGTTTTTTGTTTTAAAAAAATAAACAGTTATGGTACCGGGTTTTCATTGAAACTAACTAACATAGGTAGAATGATTTCGAATGGTTTTTAGTAGTCAAATGGGTTATAACCAAATCCAATATATGTTGAGACCTTAAATGGCACCATCAGGCAACTTTTAAGTCCATTCAAAGTATTCCTCAAAGTTATATACCACAAGGTGCTCATGTGTTAGGCACAACGGATATCACATATTTTTGGTGCCATCATTGCGATATGGCCTATCTCACAGGGTGCTCCTTCGGAACACAACAGACATGAAGTGCTTATTTGGGGCATAAGAGAACTTACTAAAACCTTTCTTTCTTTCCTTTCCTTCACTAATAACTTGGGATGTGAGTGAAAGAATTTGAGTGACGATTACAGATTTTGAGTCATTGATTTGCTTGAAAAAGTGTGAATTCGATGAATTTTTATATTGATATGAAAAATTGTTCATTAACTTTGTAATGATTTTATATTATAACAATAGTAAGAAAAACCGAGAGGCAAATAATGGATTTCCTATTAGGCACTGTGTGTTCACCCCTTACTTTCCTTTTCAAGTTAGTCGATTGTTAGTTTACTCTCCCTACATTTTTATTTCTCTATTGGTGCATGAAATATATATGGAATGAACACTCCTAGTAGCTAATTGATTGTTTATAAACTTTGTTTTATTTGTTATTTGCATTTTTTATTTTGACTATAAAGCTACACAGCTGTATTTTCACTTATTCTATAAGCATTCATTTAAATTTTGTATATTTTTATTTTAAATTTTCTTTTTTATTTTATCTTTTAATTTAATATTAAAGACTCGGAAGCAAACTTAATTTATTTTTATAATTTTATAGGCCCAACTATAATTTTTAATTTTTTTTGACCTTCTAAATCTTCAAAACACTTCTTTCAATTGAGTCGCTACCCTGATTTTGGGTCATGCATGACATATTTTGTGTTCATGATAATCTTCCTTAATTATGTAATCCATTTGAATGTTCATCCCAAACTAGAGAAAAAAAATTAGATCATATGATTATGAGTACTATCCCTACTGTAGAGGGATTCCACTTAGTTACATATATATGTACCATGATGACTAGTAAAAGATAAAATTAGATCTACTTTTTGACTTAATATAAGCGGAAGATACCTCAATTTAGGAATATATATTGGCGAAACCATAAATACTGTGTTGATATTAATAATTTATGATATATCAAAGGCTATTATAATTATTCAAACAATATATATAAAAAGGGAAGTGGTCACATTAATTAATTTTTACCATATACATGAATTTGCTTTTGGGAGGTACTCATGAGTTGATAATATTAATTCATCGTATAGACGCGTGATTCACACAACAATTCAATGGTCTAAAACACTAATATATATATATATATATATATATATATATAGCAACAAAATATACGCATATATATATTCACACACATATATTCTTGCTAGGACTTGATGCATCGGCAGATAATAAGTTTTGGACACTTAATTAATGCAAATTACTCATAGAATCCTTCTCAGATTTTGTAATAGCTAGCAATATACATCTTGTAGTTGGCTTAAAAGCAACTAATATTTTCCGAGCGTGACATGAATTTATTGGTTGTCCTTTAATATTCGAAATAAAAGAGTATTAGACGTGGTGATGCAGCCCATATAGGGAAAAAAATCAAGTGGCAGTTGGGATTCATATTTTTGGCTCGAAAACAAGTATCACGGAAAAAAAAATATATAGACTTAGTAGTTTTCAAATAATGAAATCAGTAATTTCATGTTTAGGAAAGATTCTTTTTTTAGTAATTTGATCAAAGAAAGTCAAATCTCATTTTGGCTTAATTTTTGGATGAAATATAAGTTAGTTTTTTTTATTTTTAATTTTTAGAATTATTTATTTTCTTAATTCTACTAGTAGTTTCTCGTTAATGTTTGGCATAATTTAGCCAATAAATATGCTATTCTCATCATGGGCAAGTTTTATGAATGATATATATTAGAGTGTCTATTCTTGTTTCTTTTTCAATTTTTGGTATCCTTTATGACTCGACGAATTTTGATGTCAATTTTCAATATTTTGCATGAATTTACGGATTTTGAAGCGGTATTGTTGATATTTTGTGTGGATCAATAGGTCTTCTTAATTTTCATTCTTATTTATTTTCAAAACGTTTTTCCGCTACATCAAGTGGTCACCGTCCGGAAAATACTTACCACGGAAACACTAGTACACACGATTAATTAAATTATAAAGGAAATGCCTAGAAGCTCCACTTGAGTACAAGTAAAAATGATCAATTCAACTAAATAAAATGATCGACTTTCATCATGACTGCATGAATCAAGATCCACATACCTTTATTAGAATTAATATATACAACAAACCGCAGGAAATCAAGACCAGGATGATATCAGGAGGGTCAAGATCATGAGCATTGATCCTTCCGTCCATGTAAAACAATGTCATCATGAATATTGAATATCGATGGCATAATTATGAGCTAATTAGCCAAGTAAAACAAATTATAATCCCAACTTATTAAACAACATCGCCAAGAAAAAACCATAAATAAAAAGGAATTACTTAAACAAAATATAAAGAAGTAAAGATCAAAAGAGTAGTACACTCAATTAATTAAGGGCATTGGAAGCCAGAGGGAACGCCCTTTCCACAGAGTTGAGAAGCAAGCTAAGATCGACTGGGACGTTGAGGTTGATGCCCACAACATCAGCCTTAAGAGCGGTGCAAAGGCACACAACAGCATCCAAGTCAACCAGGCTGTTGATCAGAGAGCAGCAGTGTTCCTTGGGTGGGACCCCCACGACAAAGTGTACCAAACCATCTAACACGTCGGCGCACATGTGACATCCCGGAATACGAGAGATAACGTGGTAAGTTAATTAAATTAATTAAGTAGAAATTATAATTAAACACAGGTTAAAAATTGATTAATTATGAAAAATGTAATAATTTTAAAACATTTTTAAGGCAAGCAATTATAATATTTAAGCAAATAAGAAGAACAAATTAAACAATAAGGAAATATTAATTAGAAAATAAGGTGAAACAAAAATAGGTCCCACTGACCCACATCTTGCGCACACACATAGTACCGACAATATTAAATTACAATCATAGTCCAAGGTAAAGAGAAAAGTTAAATAATATATGCCTTGATTTTACTATTCAAATAACCTACTCAAGCCTTCTACAGGTGGCAAGTTCGGTCAACAGACTCTTCTCCGATCCTAAGTTGAAATCCACCTAGAGGGAAAAGATTTTAAAACAAACAAAATGTGAGCGAAAGGCTCAGTAGGACTATAAATTTAAAAACATTAATTTTAAAGGAAAATTTCTTTAATCAAGTAAATGTTTAGAAAATGAACTTAAATGAATAAATAAATAAATAAATAAAGATTCAATAAAGATTTATCTTACCAAAACAATCTATTGGTGGACTAGAAAAAATATCATTTTCTTTTGCTGGGCAAACCATATATAAATCACCACTGTAGTAGCCCAACTGAGTTTCAGGATCTGCCTTCAAGGTCGCACTCTACACGACCCGATCTCTGATATGGCATCATGCCCTTAAATGTATTTATATATACCTTTCTATAATTATTAAAATCTCTTTATACCAAATATAATCATTTACATTCATTATGAAGTTTGTTATGAAAACACCTCAATCTACTGTTTAAGAAAATAGTCAATAAAATCCTTTTTCTAAGCAATATTTGAAAATGTTTTGATAAAAGCATTTTTTTTAAGGCCAAAATCATTTAAACTAGGCTACCAAGGAAGGGGTAGAAGTCCTACCTAGTCTGTTGTACGTTAGCTTCGCGGATCCTCGAACTACCTTAAATGAAAACTAGGTCTATTAGTATCTAGCGTGAGATATTCTATGTTACTACATCATCTCATGGTGTCCTAGTGTGTCATTTAAGTTTTAAAATCATACTATGACGTTAAAATCTTAATCGAGGTTTAAAACACTAAATACTGATAAAAAATTTCAAAGTCTCACCATGTCCGATCGGCTTGCCGATTGCCCTGGTTCGGCATGCCAAACTATACAGTTCGGCCTGCCAGTCGTATGAATCTAGCCTACCGAACTCTTGAATCTGGCCTGCCAAACATGAAATTCGGCCTGTCGATCTAGAAAAATTCTAGAATTTTTCAAGCACAGGTTCTTGGCCTCTCGAACCTAAATCTTCAATTTCAACCTCTTTTCTCAAATTCCAGGCATGAATAATGATCGTGGTTGGTAGCAAAACATAGTAGATTACTTTTTTAATGCTTTAAAACAAGTTTTAAACAAAATTTTCAAACAAATCCAAAAATAGAGAAAAATAAAAAATCTTGATTTAAATCCATTTTTGGTCAAACAAAGCTTAGATTCTTATTATTCTAAGTTCCTCCAACTTGGATTAGTGGTTTTTTAAACTTAGTAAAGCTTAGATTTCAAAATGCAAGGAAAATTGAAAAAGTTTAGAAATTTAAAACTAACCTTGAATCGAAGCTTTAAACAGAGTCTATGGTTGCTAAATCGTGCTCTTGAGCCTTCAATTCACTAACTTAAAGCTTGGAATTGATTTTTGTTTCAAAAATTTAAGAGGGAAATGAGAGAGAATGAGAGACAGAGAGGGAAAAGAGAGACGGGCAAGAGGGGGAATGAGAGAGAGAAGTGAGTGAAAGAGAGAGAGAGAGGTGAGTTTAAATAAAAGAAACGGTAGACGGTTTTACTGTGCAAATATCGTGTGCCGCCCATGGTTTTGTAAAATGGACGTTTTAAAAAATTATATTGCTTTAAAAATTCAAAATGACAACTTAAAATAGTTTAAGATAATTAAGAATCATTAAAATAACTTAAAATAACTAAAAGTAACATTAATTTAGAAATATACCAAAGTAGTCAAATTAAGTTTAAAAATACATTATGGCATATTAATTCACCATTTTACTAACTAATATTACTTAATTAATTTCAGGGCGTTACAACACACCTCCAACTTGAGTCTGTTAATAGGGCATTTGCCCTTGTTTTTAGAGGGGGCAGGATTCACTGGCGCCAACGGGGTCTTGGGGTGGTGTTTGTGGCTCTTTTTGGTGCCGGTGGCCAAGGAACATAGGCGGAGTTCAGCATGGTGAAGAAGAGAATGTTAAGGGAGAAGAAAAGGGCAATGGACTCTTGAGCCTTGGAATAAGCCATATTTCTCAATTAAATCAAAGGACAATAAGTTAATTGTGAATAATAGGCTAGCGAGCTAGAGAGGAATTTTTAAGTAGTAGTAGTACTAGCTAGTGATGGAAATTATGAAGTTGGGGTGTGGTTTTTATAGATGGGAGATTATATGTGTGTTGGTCTAATTAGGGTTTAGAATATGTAATAGTGATTGGATACATGCTTAAAATATATTATTGGGCATGTGGGGATGTAGGATTATATAGATCGGAATACCAATGTAGCACAACCTGGCAATGCAACTTGGAAGATAAGCCTATGGGATTGAGACTTTTGGAGTTTCCGTATCTAATTGTCAATTTTAATGGCTTCTTAACTTCCTATATTCTATGCTTGAAGTTCAAAGGGGGTATCAGTTCCCTATATTCTTTACCAAACCTAAAGGAATATAATAAGAAAGGTAATATAATTTAAGAAAGAGTAAAATAATAGGCATGAAAATTATTTATTTTATTTATTATTTACTTATTTATTTGATAGTGCAAAGAGAAACAATTTCATTCTATTTCTAGTGTATACTAAAAAATGGTGATCTTATCAATATAATTACTAAAATATTTTTTATATAACCAAATAACCATTAAATTATAACATTTAAGGTTGAATATGTCTAAATGAATTTGGCATTTATTTTTATAATGGAAAATCAATACCAAGAAGATGTGAGAATTCATGTTTTTTTTTTTTTAATTTTCTATAGTATTTTTATTGTTGATTTTGTAAATAAACACTTTATTAAAAAGAAAAATAATCGCTACTTACTTTCTATTTTCCTTTTATGCAAAATAAACTTATCCTTAATCTAGTTAGGAAAATATGGCTAACATAAACAATAATTATTTTGTAACGATTAGGGATTCGAGAAGTTCGGTGCTTTTTGTCAATGTGAAATAAATGGTTTTAATATCTTAGGCAAAAGTTTTTTTCAGATTTATTTTCATATGTATATATTTTTGCATTTAGTGCTAATGTTTCCAAGCGGTGAAATCAAATGATTACAAGACAAATTATAAACTTGTGATACCTAGCTAAGCTAGGCAGCGATCGACTTATATTTTTGTTCAATTACACAGTATCCAACAAATAGGCATGTTTTTGTTCGGCCGAAACAAACATTTACACTAAGAACTCCAGAAGATACCATATATATTTGGGCCTTGAAAAAAAGTTCATTTACTGTTTGCTCTAATATTTACTAATCGGTTGACAAGTATGATTAAAAAAGATTAATCATAAACACATTTGGCTAGAGAAAGTGCAGTAGCTGGAGATACTAAATCGACATGTACATGTGATTGAAATTGTCATTTAGCTTGAGAATGAAGTGGAAAAGTAAAATGATGTACTGATTGTAAAAATATACTCATACGTCACGTATGCGGAAACTAGATCAACTCATATTTGTGGACCTTATATTAGGCAGGAAAGCACATGGACAAGGACGGGTGGTGTCCTCAATCTGCTAACATAATTTCATCCATTGATTAAGAAATTCCATTATTAAGTTTTGAAGCCATTTATAATTAAGCATTAAGTTATAATAGCTTCCAAATATTAAATTACAGCTCTCAATACAGAAAGTCATGATTAATATGAATGATATTGTGATGGTGACTATATATCCAATTGCCTAGAAAAAGGAAAGGATAAGATGGCCGAAAGGTGAAAGTTGCATTTCGAGAAGTCTCTAACAGTATTATTTGCAGATCATAGAAGAGAGATAGAGAGAGAGAAAGAGAGAGAGATCTGTACGTGAATGTCATTTTCTATTTCATTCATTAGATTCTTGGTGCCTCCCACTAAAAGTTTCACTGATTGGCTTATTATGTGTAGTATCAATTTAGTTTCTCCGATTGGCTTAGGTTGCAAAGTTGAGGCCCCCCAAAAAAATGAAATCTTACAAGTTTTACCGGCTTCAATAAAGCTAATATTTTGGATCTCATGCAAGTTTACACAAGATAATGATTGTGATTTTACTTTGAAGGGCTGGTGAAGTTAGAGATCATGAGGTAGATTTAAGAGTCCTGCTGAAATGATGGTTTCTCAACCTAAAAATAATAATCAAATCAGTACTTGGGAATATGCGAACAACCCAACATAGCTTTTATATATATATATATATATATATGTATGTATGTATGTATGTATAAGTCTTTGTTGGCTTCCCGTGAACTTCAGAATCGGATCCACTATCATTATCGTGACTGATAGCGGTGAAGCATCACTATCATACATACACAAGACTGTGACGGTGTTGCACATTAAAACCTAAGCGAGTCATGCATTGATAGACAAATGAAAATGGGGACAAAATTATACAAATAGAGAGAGGACATTGTTGGCGTATTTAAAAGAAAAAGGTACTAATGTGCATGTTGTATCGTGTACCAAGTTCTATACATCCAATAAAAATGTGCCACCAATTTTTTTTTTTTTAAACAGGGTAAAATATGAAATTATATCGCCCTTAAATGAATGTACAAGTATCTGATGAACAATATGTGTCATGAGCTACAAGAAGAGGTGTAATAAGCCTGCAAAATCAACTTGTACACGTTCTGGAATGCATGATTAAAGGAATCACCCACACGTTTATTTTATTTTATTTAACAATAAATAAAATATTAAAAATTACAACGACTCCGGATGCTCTACTTGACAGTGTTCATTCAATGACGAATAAACTTGGCTTATTATCAGGCCACCCCAACTAGGCCGGCAATTTCGGACACGGCACGATGACACGATACGAAAACGACACGAGATAAACGGGTTTGAAACGCACGTATATTAATTGGGCCATAAATGGGTCGGCACGAATAATATGAAAATAAACGTGTTGGATTCGTGCTAACACGTTTAACACGCTTTAACACGCTTAATTAAACGTGCAGTAAACGTGTCAACATGACACGACCCGCCCGTTTATAGCACGTTTAATAAACTCTGATATTTAGTAAAAGAAATATATTTCAAGTATATTTATTAAAATAAAATATAAAAAAATATAGAATATAAAATTTGTAATCAAAACTAATAGGTTGTTGAAACTAATTAATTAAGTTTAAGATGTGTTTTATAATTTTTATAAACCATTATTTCTATTAATTATTATTAGAATATATACCTACGATATATAACCTTAATTTTTAATTTATTTTTAATTTAAGCCAATTAAAAAAACTATTTTTTTAAGTTTTTTAAGTTAAGTGATTATACTAAAAATACAATTATACGAAAAATATCCTAATTTTAGACCACAATTATACGAAAAATATCCTAATTTTAGACCTATGTTTCTACTAAAATATCAATAAAATCAATCAAAAAATATATATCTATACATTAAATAATATAAGCTTAAAACAGAAAAAAAAAAGTTTGAAACAAAAAAAAAAATCAAATTTGCGCGTGCACGGATTTGAACCTGCACGTAAAACACATGTTATGGCTCTTGTTGCCATCACACTAAATGCTTATCCAATGTTAAATGAAAGCCCTTTTTTTTATTTATTAAGGTTTTTTTACTCATTTAAAAAAAAAATTCGGATTTAATAGGTGGAAAGAGGATTCGAACCTTGCACTGCACAGTGCAGTGGATGTGTTTTATATCCCTCTCCACCACCGCACCAAACCAATGTTTGACAACCAATGATGCAACTTTTTTTATTTATTATGATTTAACTTCTTCTCCTAAAAAGTCCCACATCGAAAAATCATACTGAGTCTTTCTCAACTCCATCCTATATATATGAGCATCTTTTGTTGTTTGCTCCATTGCAGTGGCCGGTTGCTATAAAGCCTTTTGGCTTTAAATTAGTTCTCCAGTTTGGAGAGAGAAGCGAGTTTAAACGTTGTTATATTTTTAATTTAATATTTAAATTAAAACTTGCAGAGATTTATTTGGCATTTAAAAAAAATTAAAATTAAAATTTAAAAAAGCTCATATAATAAAAAATCAAAATAAAATAAAAAAAGATTTTATAATAAAAAATTATAAAATTTATATAATAAAAAATAAATAGTAAATTTTGTTATTAAATGTGGTTAGTGTAATAATCGTGTTATAAGTGTGTCGTGTCTTAGTGTTTATATTTTCAACACGTTTATTAATCGTATCGTGTTTGTGTTTAATATAATTGTGTCGTGTTGTATTCGTGTTGACACGAACACGACACGTAACACGGATTGCCAGCCTTAACCCCAACCGTATACAAGAAAAATTACTTGCCAATTTGCCATCCTACAGTCAACAATGAAACGTGAACCATGGACCCCAGGGCTAGAAGGGTTTCTACTCTCCCATTTAAAGATTTGCGGAGAAAAACTACTAAAGACATGGATTGATTTATGCCGCAAGAAGAGCTATTGACAGAGAATGCCATAACCAAGTCTTCACATTATATTTGAAATTCTAAATATACTCTTAGTATCATTAAAAAAATGAAAAGAAAGAAAGAAAAAAAAAGCCAGATTAAGAAAAATGAAAAAAAAAAAATCTACAGTGTACAGCGGCTTCAACGAGAGAGGAGGGAGAAGTCGGCCATGGCTGGTCCGTGCTGGTCGCGTGGCTCCTGAAGTTGGCCGTGGCTGGTCATGCGGCTTCCAAAGTCAGCTGTGATCGTCGTGGACATGCTCATCGTGGGATCTCGAAGTCAGCCATGGCTAGTCGTGCGTGTAATACCCAAGATATTCTTAACTTTATTACACGTATAATATTTAAGAATTATGTTAAAAAATATACGTGTCACAAGGAGTATGTATAAGTCCAATTTTTATGACAAATTTAATAAAAGTAAAAATGAGATTTTTAAGATTTAGAAATCATGCCATAATCTTAAGTAAGAAGGAATGATATGAAAATAAGCTGTGTAGCAACAAATTTTAAAATAAAAATACAATAAAAGGACAATATTGTATGAAAATATAAAAATTATACAGTAATAGAATAATACAATAAAAGAATTAGACTATATAAAGTTAAATAGTATAGGAATTATATTGTTTAGAGAATATGGATTAGTATGGAAAGTTATGAGACCTCATAAACTATAGAGAAAATAATACTAGCAGTATGAAAAAAATACTGACAGTATAAGAAAAACACAGTGCAATATAAATTTGGATAGTTAAAGAAGTAAAGAGGGGCCTGCAAGACAACATTCAAAAAATAGAAAAATGCCACATCTCTACCCCATGTGGAACTTGTTTTGCCACAAGTTGGGATGCAAATTTGTATTTGCAATTTGGTCCCCAATATGATGACTTTAAAGGTTTAAGGATGTATTTAGAAATAAGCCATTTTTGTGACACTCCAAGGATGGAGAATTGGCCACACGTCCTCTAAGTGGAACTGGTTTAATCCTCAAATTTTGATGCAAATTTTAATTGCCAAAAAAAAATACTAAGGGTGCTTAATGACTTATATGGAAAATATCTTTTCTTCTCCATTATTTTTCATGCACCGTGAAAGAAACACACTGATTTTTCTCTAAGTCAAAACCGACCATAGCACCCTAAATCTCTATCCATATTTTTCAAGAATACAACCTCAAGTTCACTTTGGAAACAAGTTTAAGTATTATGGATCAAGAAAAAGCAATTTTTAAGGTAAAAATCCAAGCTTTATTCTTTGGATTTTAAGTGTTTTCCTTGAAGTTTTGGATATGGGTTTTGAAGGATTAAGGTATGGATATTGCAGAGGAAGGCTATCAAGGTTCAAAGCATCAAAGAGGAGGTAGAAGAGCTTGAGAAATCTCTTGGTAAATCCTAAACACCAGCCTTGAGTTGGTTTATGCATATTAAGTGTTTGATATGTAATTTGTGAAACGAATGGACTATGGCATGTAAAGACACTTTATGGTATGATTGTAATATAGTTATGTGGATGATGATAGATAGATGGATAGATAGTTAAAAGAGGGGGAGAGGGGGGTGTTGGGGTTGTGGAGGGTTAATGCTAAAAAGACAAAGTGTGACAAACGTTATAATAAGCACTAAGTTTTAGCACTTTAAGTGTTTGGTAAAATGGCTTTTGATCATGGCATGAAAAGAAAATACTATGGAATAATTATTGTAAGTATTAAATGCTTGACAACGTGTTTGGAAAGGTTTAAATATGATTAAACCTTAGAAAAATAACTTAAAGAAAGTAAAGATGCAAAAAGTGAAATTAAGGACATTTTTGAAAGATTTAAGTGTATGAGGCACGTAAAGGCCAAATTGTTTTTAGAGTTTAATATGAGATTTATTTAAAACATTGAGAGGGACAATTATCGTGAAGAAATTCCATTCAAATTCTGATCATATCAAGCCAGAAAATGTAGATTTTTGTTCTGCCCTTAAGAAACTAATATAAAGATGAATGATTTAAGGAAAACTTAAAATACAAAAGTTATAGATATCATCGAAACTATTAAAATTCATGGACAATTCGTGAAAATTCAATACCGATTTTAAGTAATGAGTTTTACAAGATTTTAAACATAAAATTTTGAAACAAGGAAAATGTTTTGAAATAAAAAGATTTTAATCAAAGAGTTTTTATAAGTTTTAATCCTTAAAAAAAACCTAGGCGTTTTGGTATAAATAGTAGTTTTTGGTCCTAGGGCCAAAAATATTAAGATTTTGTCTTTCGGGCCAAAACCATTAAAGCTGTATGAAACTGGATTGTTCATTATGAAATGCTGGTTTTTTACACTACCATAGGCAGTGAGTAAATATAGATTTTAAGCTTGAAAGATCTTAAAGTTTTTACCAATAAAAGAAAAAGAAACATGTTAAGGATGAAATCGACAAGAATTTTTCGTATTACAGGTACAAACTGTAAAGTTTTGATAAAGTAGATTTTTCATAAAAAGAAACCAATATTTTGTTTTTGGCAACGTTAGGAGTAGCAAGAAAATGTAAGTTTTATTTAAAACAAGTTTTAAATGTTTTCTAAGACCCGTCAAGGGCAAAATGGTCATTTTCTATAAAAAGACCAAAACAGAGCCCCAAAATGCCTAATTTGAGAAAACATCCGTTAACTGGAATTCTTTTGTAACCTATAAGTAAGGGGATGGAAACGTAAAAACGAGAAGTCTAGTAAGGTTACATGACTTAAGAAAAACCTATTAAGAGTAAAGTAGTCATTTTTAAAGAAACAGTAAAAACAAAGCCCGAGCACTTCGAATTAGTGAGACACTCTTATATGAGAAATGTTTTGTATCATATTATATAATGAAACCGTCAAGTAAGATGAGAAATTTAACTATGGAACAAATAGGTAGAGTCATGAAGAAGTAAATTGCTAAGTAATGAGGTTAATTATAAAGAATAAACGTTTAACATTTAAGTTATGTTATCAATCAAGTAGGTCGATAATAAGAAAAGTTAGCTAATAGTTGGGTGTTATTTGAATAGAATACAAAGCCGACTAATATAAGGGAAAGGATAAACTGGAAATGTTAAAACACTGCTCATGTAAGTCTCAAACGTCACCTATGGCATTAAGTAACATGTACTATGCACAATCTTTCAAAAGTTCAAGATATGATTTGCAATATGTTTACAATTATTATGTTTCATGATTTAGACATTAAGTTATGTCATGCATAATATTTAGTAAGATTACAACATTGGTAATCTAATCTTTAATTTAAGATAAGAAAGTATTATACCAGCCTCCCAATCCAAGGGGAGTGTTATGCTAAGTTAAGTTACGGCCTTGATGTTCGATGGTCAAACGCATTTGGTACGTACACTTGGGCCCATAGCAATAAGAAAGTTAAGAATGATAATAAAAAGCTTATAAATAAGCTTTATGGAATCATACGTTATGATATTGCTTGAATTTCTTTTAGAATTATTTTCTTTACAAGTAATGTTTTTGTGAAACATGTTACAAGAAATGTTTTATGATGAAAAATGTTTTGTAAAAATATTTTATGAGAAATGTTTACGAGGAATGTCTCAAGAGAAATGTTTTAGGAGAAAAGGTTTTAGGAAAAACATTTTACAAGAAA
This sequence comes from Artocarpus hirsutus, assembly GCA_946598075.1. Taxonomy (NCBI): domain Eukaryota; kingdom Viridiplantae; phylum Streptophyta; class Magnoliopsida; order Rosales; family Moraceae; genus Artocarpus; species Artocarpus hirsutus. Next base: position 39,637 of record CAMOHE010045796.1, on the reverse strand, counting down.
CGTTTATGAACTATGTTTAAGAGAATGGTTTTAAACGGAAAGGTTCATAAAAGATGTTTTTATGTGTTGTGAGATTATGTTTGAACTTACTGAGTGTAAGCTCATTACAAGTCTTTTGTGTTGTAAGTAGTTCTACAGAATATCAGTAAGACTGGTTGAAGAGCTTGGTGTCACGGTGAGACGGAGGCAAAGACTGAATATGGATACCACTACCAAAGTTTTCCATTATGTTAACAAAAATTTTCGTTGTTTGAAAAGTTAGTCTAAAAGTTCCAAGAAAGTAAATGTTAACTCAACAAGTTTTAGGAAATTTTTTGAATGATTATAAAGCCAAGTTTTGGACTATGATTCAGTTTATGTTGCAACAAAAGTCATAATAGTTTTGAGTATATTTTAAGTATGTTGGATTAAAAATTTCTCAATATTTTCTTACTAGTAAGTAAGAATAAGTTTAAGAAATTAACTTTAAAAAAGCTAATTAACAGCCCAAAAAGGCGGGTCCTTACAGCGCGGCTCCGAAGTCAATAGTGGCTGGTTGTATGACAACCTAAGTCAGCCGTGATCATCGCAGTAGTGCTCTTCATGGGCTCCTAAAGTCGGCCATGATCGTCGCGACTATGCTTGTCACAAGCTACTGAAGTCAGCCATGGCTGGTCACGCGACTCCTAAGTCGGTCGTGGCTGGTTGTTCGTGGCAACTAGAGAGTGGGGAGAGGAACATGGATGGAGATGGGGGGATGGTGGCTGAGGATGAGAAAGAAAAATAGGCCGCTGGGATGGAGGAAAGAAAAAAAAAAACCCTAAGTTTAGTTTGGGGATATTTTTGTTAAAACATAAGACTTAGCATATTTTACAATAGCTTTTGGACCTGTGACATATCTTAATCCACCTCTAAGATTAGTGGCATGTTTTCTAAATATGTCTCAAAAATTGTTGTGGCCTTTAATATAATTAAACCACATACTTTATCAAAGTAAGAGCTTTTATTCCTCGACAATCATAAACTCAAGATTTTCATCATTTCAAGAATTGATTTAGGACATGTTTAGACATCCATATATCATATTATTTTAATACAGAATTAAAAATTAACACAATACAAATCATGATATTAAATACAACCAAAAACCTTTTGTGTTAGACCGTATTGTATAACTTAAACAAAAGGACCATGTTAATAGACCTATCACATATTTCAAATATAATCAAAATTGATACCAAAATCGAAGTTTGAGAATGGAACCGGAAAAAAAGTTCAAGTCAAGACCTGAGGCTATGACAGGATCAAGTTTTGGGATCGAGATCAGGGTAGAATTCTGGGGTCAAGTTTTGGGCTCAGGGCCAAGGTCGAGTTTCGAGACAAAGGTTGGGTCTCGAGGCCAAGGTCAAGGTCGAATTTCAAGACCGAGATCAGGCTTGGGGTCAGGATCAGGATTAGGTTTCAAGACTAGGGTTGGGGTCGATTTTTGAGATCGGGATCGAGATCGAATCTCAAGATAGGGTCAGGATCAGGCATGGTTCAAGCTCAGGGTTGAGGTCAAGATAGGGTTTCAAGAAAAAGTTAAGGGTCGGGTTTCAAGCTCGAGGTTGGGATCAAGTTTCGGAATCAGGGTTAGGTTCCGAGGCCAAGTTTCAAGCATGAAGTTAAGGCCAAGTTAGGTTTCGAGGTCAGGTTTCATGACCGAGACTGGGGTCTGGATTAGGTTTTCAAACCAGGGTTGGGACCAAGTTTCAAGACAAGGTGAGGGTCGAGTTTTGAGGTCAAGGTCAGATTCTAGGATCAAGGTTGGGTCAAGTTTCGAAACAAGAGTAGATTCCAAGGTTAAGATTTGGGTACGAGTCCTAATTCAAGACTGGGGTCAAAAGTCAACACCTAACCCTAGTTGCGAACACGAATCCCAACATCCGAACCACCCCAACCTCGATTACAGTCCTGATCCCAATCTCGAAACTAAACTTGATCCTAGCCCTAAAACTTGACCCTGACCCAACCTCGAAGCCTGACCCCGGTCCCAAAACCCGACCTTGACCCGGATCCCAAAACCCAACCCCAATCTCAAAACCCGACCCCAACCCCAACCCCGATACTTGATCCCGAATTTAAACCCCAAGCCTAACCCTAAATCCGAAACCCTATCCTAGTTTCGAAACTTGATGCAACCTCGACCCTAGACCCTAACACCCAACCTCAATCTCAAAATCCAACCCCTAAACCACGACCAAATTTACTATGTTTAAAAGTTTAAATATGAATACAATATAATAAGGCAACAAACAAACGTTATATAATATAGTACAAACAAACATTATATAATATAGTACAAGATGTTAATACGGTGGAAAAACAAATAATGTATTATATAACAACAATACAATATAATACAATACGCCGTACCAACTTTGCCCTTACTTCAAACCATGATACACAGCTCCTTGTATTGAGACCAATTTGTAGGTTTTGGCTCGCTTTGTTACCAATTTGATTTTCTTTGATGCAGTTTAACGGAAGCACTTCTACATAATTTAGATTATTGAAGAACGGTCGAAATAGCATATTCCTTGCTTGGTTATTAAACAAAAACCATATCCAACTTTGTGGTTGAGCATGTTACTTCAGTAAAAGGCAAACATCATCTATTATTTAAAGTTTACACAAAAGGTAATTATGATCCATTATTTTGAAACATTCAAATACCAAAGAAAAATCTGAAACAGCAACAACCAGCAATCAGCCATCCACAAATCTACCTATGGTTCTCCGCCAAGCTCCACTCGTAGATTGTCATAGGGATAAACTTTGGGTGTCTGTCCAAAAAAGAAAAATGAAGTCATCAATCAACGCATTCAAGAACATTTTAGCCAATGAGGCTTTGTAACAGAGAAAAATTACAAGAAAACAATGCAAAATATGAGGATAGATAGAGAGCAGGGCCAAAACAGAGTCGGAGAAGAACTATAAACTTTTAATGATCTGATCCACCAAGAGTTAATAATTCTATGCATTCATAATATGGATACTCTTACAATAATGAGTTTTAAGGTCACATTGAAGTTCAAATCGAGTGCTGCAAGAAGAAAACAATTTTCTAACTTTGGAAAAAAGGATGAGCGTGCAGGTTTGTGCTTCTTGACACATTAAAAAGAAAATAATAAACAAAGAACTCAGCTTGTGTGAACTCTTTATCCAGCTTCCAATACATCCGGGATTTGTAGATTTCTAGGAAGCACAATATCAGAAAACTTGACTGAAGTAACTACCTGGTATAACGTATCCTAATTTTCCTCTTTGGTTCAAATTCTGCTAATTCTAATACAATGCCATGCAATACTCCTCATTGGAAGTTGGAACTAACGAACTTCAGACCTTCCGAGATTCAAATATGAAATTACTATTTGCTTAACAAGCTTATGTCGCTACTGAAAACTTCATAGTAACAATAATAATTTCCCACCACCAAAAAATCAAACGACTTCATCCAAGAGTCTGACAAGAGATAATACTTCCCAAATCCCAATTGCCCTCTGCAGTCAGCAGCAGAGTGTCCTAAAGAAACAAATGACGTTCTCTAAGAAAAGCTTATTAAAAATTGTAAATAGAGCTACTAAGATGATCAAACTTATACCTAATGTGCAAGGCAATTAGAAAAGGGTCCATTGTAGCCACATTGCACAAAAGTTAAGACTTTGATTCAGTTGAGAACAACACGAAGTAACATCAACTCTTTAAAAACATCTATCACAGGATTGACCAATATCTTCCACAAAACATCATGAACTCAGACAACTCCATATAAGGGTTTTCCTAAGGAATCATAGAGTCCCTCCGATTCAACATAATAGAAGGTCATAGTTCCCCTTTAAATGTTCCAAATTAAGGCCAATTCAACTCTTTAAATGCTAAAGGCATGGGTCATTCTGAAACAGTTCCGGAAAAAGTCTCTTTTTTCGGCAGGACGCCATCACGCACTCAATAAAACAACTTAAAAACTGCACCGGAGCCACTATTTATAGAAAAGATTAACACTGGGACAATCCATAATTGCTAAAGACTAAAAGTAAAAAAACTAAGAAGCGAAGGCAAAGCAAATTTTGAGACTTACAAAAGGAATCTTGGAGGCTTTGTCATTCCACACAGCCAACAATCCCAATGACGCGAAAAATCCCAAACCTCCACATAGCCAAGCCAATGCTTCATACTGTACGGAATTCATAAATTCCGAAATAAACAAATATATAAACATATATACAATTCCAAAATCGCAGGCCATACAGAAATTATAAATTCAGAAAGCCTAAAATTCTATACCTTTCCAACAGTATCGGCAATACGATCTATACAGGGCTCTGGGAATGGGGTTCCGTTGTCCCAAACCAATTCGTCGTTCACAGGAAGCTGAATCACCAAAACAAAAGAAATAAATAAATGCTTTCTGAGATTGAGTACGATTTCAGGATTAATAATCTGAATAATTCTTGATAAATAAAGAAGAGTAATAGAAATGGGTTGTGAGGTATTGGAGGATTTTATGCTTACGGGTTTGTCGGGGACGATGTGCTTGCCGACGGGGAGGCCCATGCCGGAGCGGAGGCGAAGAGAGGAGGCGACGGAGCGGCAAACGACGCCGTTTCCGCCCATGATCTTCGACGCCACATTGCTTAATCTTCCTGCCATTTTCTCTCGATCTTCTTCTTTCTTCTTCGCCGTGCGATTTGTTTACAGACACAGCAGCACATGGTGTGATCCGAGAAATTGGGATTTGAGTTTTCCAACAGAACGGCGTCGTTTCCTTAGCCCAGGGCCATTAAGTGTTTGTCTCAATGGGCCATAATCCATGAGTGTCTGACTTGGGCTGAAAACTACATATTATCCCACACTTGTAAAGAATCCGTAAAGAATGTATTTATGAGAAAATTACATGTTACGTCATGCTTAAAAAAGTTGTATTATATTAACATTATGTTATATGTTTTTGTTGTGTTATACTTAAATATATGTTACATTTATAAATTTTAAAATATGTTTACGAGAATTCTTCCAACAAAATTTCAAGAAATAATTACAAAACCACCTTGAACCTATCTAAAATATGTCTTCAATGTAAAGATATTGTTAAACTATTCATTTTAAGGTATTTATAAAACGTAATGATGATACACCTAATTTTAAGGGATAACAAAAGATATGAAGGGATCATTTTGTGGACTTAGGTGCAAATATCGTAGCTTATGGACATTCTTTTTTTTTTTTAAACTAGTATAATGGATATATATATTTATGTATATATATATATATATATATATATATACATGCATATGTAATTAACTCATTCAAATATAGTAGAATTTTCAAAATATTATAAATTAAAAAATTCATTAAAAATTTTCTATATAATTATGACGATCATTGTCATAATTACTATATACTTTTGCTCGAAGTAACATGTTTTGAAATTTTTGCTAAATTTCAATTTATTTAGAACAATTTTGCTGAATTTCAATTCTATTATAGTGATTTCAACATTGAAAGATCAAAAACAAACGTAAAACCAAACCATTTCTATTCTCACTCATTGCTAGGGTTTCAATTCTTTCTTCAGTGTGCACCGCCCCCTCACTTTGAGGTCAGATTCTGGCTTTGGCTTTCACCTGGCTATCAGGTATCCAACCTGAGAGTGGGATCGACATCTTGGTGTGGAGGCTTTTGGCTACATCTAGCTAGTGAGGATTACGCCTGCATTCGTGTAACGACCCACCTTTTTGGGCCATTACTTATCTTTCATAAGTATAATTTCTTAAACTAAATTTTGCTTACTAATAAGAAAAAAACTGGGTAACTTTTTTAATTTTCTTAAAAACATACTTGAAACTGTTGCAACCTCCTTTGTAACATAAACTGAACACAATTCAAAACTTAACTTTATTAACATCGAAAACATTTCATAAAATTTATTCAGTAAACATTTAATTTTTTAAAACTTTACATCTTTTCAAAGCAACTGAAAACTTTCTTTTCAAAGCAGCAGGAACTTTCTGTAGTAGTATCTATACACAACCATCACATATGTTGCTGCCACTTCTAGCTCTTCAACCAGTTTTACTAGTTATTTATAGAACTATCTACAGCAAGAAAGAATTTAAAATAAACTTTCACTCAGTAAGTTCAAACTAATCTCATAAAATATTAAAATCTTCTTAAAACTTTTCTCGTAAAACATCTTTCGTTAAACATTTCTCGTAAAACTTCTTTCTTCAAATATTTCTTGTAAAACATTTTTCATCATAAAATATTCCTCGTAGCATAGTTCACATAAACATCACTTGTAAATAAAATATTCCTAAAAATAAATACAAGCAATATCATAATATATGATTCTATTTATGTTCATTTATGAACTTTTTATTATTGTTCTTAACTTTCTTGAACTATGAATGCAAATGTACGTACTAAATGCGCTTGACCATCGAACACTAAGGCCATAACATAAATTTAGCATGACACTCTGTTAGAAATATTGACTCAATAATGTAGCAAAACTTTAAAAATTTATTAATCACTAGGAAACATACTCATGTTGTTATAACAATAAATAGAATTCTAATTAAACATACCTATTGATAAACCAGAAGCACGTCTGACTGAAAATCTTAATCTATAATACTTTAATGCTTTGTCTCTTCCTTCTGGTTATTGTACATGTGGGTAGAACTCAATAGAAAACTCACCATAGACACTCTTCTTTTTCTCACTCTAAAAAAGCACCAAAAGCTCTATTTTTCTGACTTAGCATAAATAAGGAGGGGAGACAACTATTTATAGAGTTTACAGGGGGAGGTAGAAGTCTATCACAAACTCATAAAATACAATTAATTAACCAATTTTTAGATCCATCCCTCTGGTAGGCGCCTACAGTCCTTCTAGACTAGGCCAAGTGCCATACATATAGTCCACCTAGATTGTTGGACCTGCACACTGATAGGTCCAATAACTCATCTAGTGTAACCTCCTATATTACCTATGGTAAACCTCATTCTACATAACCAATCAAGAAATTTGTGAGCTAGTATTAGGACTTGATTGACATATATTATCAAGCTCTAATAATAATAGATAAATTAATACCTAATTAATTATCTAATTAATTATTAACTTCAGTGTCACTTTACTAAAAAAACCAAGATTGCACTCTTGATAATATATCATACTACAAGACTTTATTTATTAGCCTTGTTTATGACCTCTCAAACATTTGTGTATTCCCATAGGTTATCCATAATTAGATGAAGGACTTAGTTCTATTTTACCTTCCAATTTTTGATCTCAAAGTTCTATTATTTCACTTATTTGAAAAATTGCATTTATAACAAATACAAATGGAAAGTCATCTGGTTACCACAAATATCTAGATGACCAAGGCCTTGTTCTTTTCCAAATTCTCAAATAATGCGTTTGTGATGATAACATGAACTTTTTATTAGAGAGCTATGAATTCTATGTCTATGAATTATGCTCTCATCGAATATAGGTTGCATCTCTAACGTACCAACAATGAAGCTTTTATTCATTGGAACTCCTACCTTTGGCATATCAAAATATACAAGCTATAAATATGGAATCATGAATTCGCTTTAGGATTAAGATCACATATAGATGATTGTTAAAATGAATTGATTTAAAATAAATAGAATTATTATTAAATTAATGACATTTTAGATCCAGCCTGGTGTGCAGCCACCATTAGGTCTACCACACCAATGTGTCTACCAGGGAGTCAATCAGCTCTGACAACCTAGATAAACTGTCTCCCTAATTGGACTAGATCCTCATTATAGTCTTATCATGTATAAAGTGTCCAGCTAAAAGCATAGACTGTGGACGATATAATTTAAACTGTTTATCTTGGTCTCGTATCTATATTGCATATAAACTCCGAATATGCTTGATCCAAGATCTGATTATAGTAGTCATGGATCACATATTTGCAAAATGCTTAAATGTAATAATAAAAAGCAATATAAGCACCATTATTAACACATGAAATATTCGTATTATTTATTTATTTATTTACTTAATCCAAAATGTTATTAATTATAAATAAAATATTTGTTCCTTAAGGCACCGATCCTAACACTCCTCCTAGGTTGGGAGACTAGTACAATACTTTCTTATCTTAACTTAAGGGTTAGATTACCGATCTTATGATGTTAATGAACATTATGCCGGACATATCTTAATGTCTATAATATTAAACATAATAATTGCATGAATTTGCAAATCATAACATACATTAAAACATTATGCATAACCAATGTAATACATTTCAAACATTTTTAAAGCATTGGAAATTCCTTTTTTATGCTTTAGGTGAGATTTGAAACTTACTTGTCAATTGCTTTAGTGTTCCCACTTCATCTTTTTTCCTTCTATTAGTCAGTTTTGTGTCATATTCAAACACCATCTAGACTATTAGAGATTGTATCGAAACTATATTGTCGATTTACTTCTAAACTATTTAACTTAATCGTTCTTTAGTTAAACTTACTTCTCATCTAATGATTTCACAACTTAGTGTGTTACATAACATTTTCTATCTAAAGACATTTTGCTAATTCAAAAGCTCAGGTGTGTTTTAGCGGTTTTATAAAAATGACAATTTTACTCTTGACAAGTTTTTCATAAATCATGTAACTTTGCTAGCCTTCTTGTTTTACTTTATCATCCTGTCACTTGCAAGTTACACGAAAATTCCCGCTAAGGGGATTTTCCCTAAATTAGACATTTCGGAGTTTGTTTTGACCTTTTTATGAAAGATGGTCATTTTGCTCTTGATGGGTCTTAGATTATTTTCGAAACCTGTTTTAAACAAAACTTACATTCCTTTATCACTCGTAAAGTTATGAAAAACCAAACATAGGTTTTCTTTTTATTAAAAAATCCATTTAATTAAAACTTTATGGTTTTGATTTGTATTATGAAAATCTTGATATTTTTGTCCTTAACTTTTTTTTTAGTAAAATTCTGAAATTCTTTGGGGTCCAAACATAAAATTACTTACTGAATATAACTATGTAGAAAATTATTTCTACATCGTGAAAATTCTTGTTCCTTGCAGTTTTATGATTTTGACCTAAAGCATAAAATTTTATCCTTTTTGCCCCCAAGACCAAAAACTATTTGTCTTATACTAAAACATCCATTTTTTTGTAAGGACTAAAAGTTACAAAAACTGTTTGGTCTAAGTCAATTCATTTCAAAACATTTTCCTTATTTTGAAAATTTCATGCTTAAAATTTCACAAAACTCATAACTTGAAAGCAGTATTAAATTTTCACAAGCCGTCCTCATTTAACAACCTTCAAGAGATCTATAATTTAGCATTTTAACTTTTCTCAAAATCATTCATTTAATAGCATTCTTGAATAGGCAAAACTGAAATCAACATTTTTCGGCTTGCTCTAATCGAAATTCGAGCTAGATTTGTAACACCCTGAATTTAATTAAGTAATATTAGTCTATAAGATGGTAGATTAGTGTGCCATGATGAATTTTTTAAACTTAATTTGATTGTTTTATAAAATTTCAAAATTAATGTTATTTTTAATTATTTTAATGATTCTTAACTACTATTAATTATTTTTATTTGTTATTTTGAATTTTGAAATAAAACAATTTGTCGAATGCCAAATGTACCTTTATTTTGAAAACCATGGGTGGCACACGGTTTTTACACAGTAAAACCACCCACTTTTCTCTTTATTTATTCTTTCTCTTTTCCACTCTCCCTCACTCTCGTTCTCTCCCTCTCCTCTCACTCTCTTTCTCTCGTCTCTCTCTCTCTGTGTCTCTCTCTTTCTCTCCTCTCCCTCTTTGATTCAAAATTTTAAGTTCAAGCCTTGATTTTAGCTGGATTGGAAAAAAAGAAACATGATCAAGCTACTTGAAACTTGTTTTAAAGCTTACATTCAAGGTTAGTTTTCAAATCTTAAACTTTTTTCAAATTTTTCAAGTTTTCGTGTATTTTGAAATCCAAGTTTGTTTAAGCTTAGAAAACCCTTAACCTAGGTTGGAGCAACCTAAAACATTTAGAATCTAAGCTTCGTTTGATTAAAAATGGATTTAAATCAAGTTTTTTCATTTTTTCTCATTTTTCTCATTTTTGGATTTATTCAAAAATCTTTGAGCAAATCTTGTTTTAACATATTAAAAGTAATCTACTATATTTTTCTATCAATTATGATCATTGTTTATGCCTGAGAATTGAGAAAACATGTTGAAATTGAGAATTGGAGCTTGGGGAGACCGAGGCTCGGTTTCTAGAAAATTCTAGAATTTTTCAGTTTGGCAAGCCGGATTCATGAGTTCGGCAGGCCAGACTCATATGTCCTATGACGACCCACCTTTTTGACTATCACTTAATTTACTTAAAACATCATTCTTGAACAGTAATCTTAGTTACTTAGTAAGAAAATACTAAATTAATTTTTTTTTCTTTAAACATTCTTTTATTTTAAAACGTACTTAGAACCTATCGCGACCTCTGTCGCCATTTAAGTTGAGGCCTTGCTCAATATTTACTTTTAAAACCATTTCAAATCATTTCTCAAAACTTAATAAGAAACATTTACTAAAACATGACTTAAAACTTAACTTTACAATTAGATAAAACATTTTGTAAAATATGACTTAACTTTGAAAACATATCTTTAAACTTTCATTTTCTTAAACTTCGTAAACACTTCATTAAACAATGGAAAACCTTTTTTTTAAGTAGCGGAAGCAAACAGTGGTGGTATCCATACCTAAATCTTCGCATCCGTCCTCTACAACACCCAGCTCTTCTAACGGGTCTTACTGGTTACCCATAAATTACCTACAGCATTAAGAAACTTTTTATGAGCTTGCACTCAGTAAGTTCAAACATATTCTCACAAAGCATTTAAACATTTTTTTTTAAAAAAACTTTCCTCATAATACCCTTCTTTTGAAACCTTTCTCATAAACATTTTTTATAAAACATTCTAAAACGTTTCTCATAAACGTTTTGCATAAAACATTTTTTGAAGAAAACATTTCTGAAACGTTTTGCATAACATTTTTTGTAAAACATTTCTTGAACGTTTTTCGTAAAAGGTCGTCCACAAACCTTTTCTTAAAGACATGAAAATGTTTTTCATAAACATTCAACATAAATCATTTCTCTAAATTTTTTGCATAAGCATTTATCGTAAATACTTTATAATGAGGAATATAAGCAAATTCATGTATTTATACTTTATAATAAGAAATACACGTAAATTCATAATGCATTATTTCAATTATGCTCAATTATAAACTTCAATTATGAGCATTTTATATACATTCTTTTCATACTTTAACTCTCTATCCTTGTTCCTTAACTTTCCTTATCTTACATTCATTTTCCTTATCTTACTTTAGTGTTTGTACCAACTCATTAATCATGAGATCATAAACATGATGCTTCCCTTACGGAAGACTTGAGACCATCAAACTTTGAGGTCATGTACCTCACATCTAGGAGGTCAAACTTTGACTTTACTTTCATTACCTCACAACTAGGAGGTTGGTACGACACTTTCTTTTTATCTTTACGTTACCCTCTTATTAACTTTAGTGAGCATATCAAATGCAGTCATACTTGCAATTTATAACTTGTATGGTAAATCTATTGCATAATGAATGCAACTTATTACATAACAAATGCATTATAAAATGCAAACACATTTGGCAAGTCATAACTTATCCTTTAAAACTTATTGCATGACAAATGCAACTTATTTCATAACATGTGCAATATAGAACGCAACATATTTCATGAATCATAACTTGTATTATAAAACATTATCAAACTGTAAAACACCATGCATTAACAAAATGCAAAGCATACATTAAACATAATTTTTGTTACTTGATCTTTTAAAACTTTATGCACATTAAATGCAATTATACGTTAACATATTAGTTGCAAATACATTGTAAACTTGATTTAATCTGTAAAAATTTTTACATAATAAATGCAAACATACTTTTTAAAAACAAGTTATATAATCATTGCAAACACATTTGCAAACATTAAAATAAGTATTTGAAAATCTTTTACTTTATGCTGTAGGTGAGATTGAACTTACCTGACTATGCTCTAACATACTCCATTCTATCCCTATCTCGTTCCTTCTCATTCCTTCTCCTTTTATTAGTCGGCTTCTGTGTCCTGATCATACGATAGCCGACTCATTAATTAACTTTTTGTTTGTCAATCTACTCGATTGATAATAAAATGTAAGCATTAAACAGGCATTCCCTTTTTATAACTTCCTGTCTCACTGGTCGTTTCGTTACTTAACACCTTACGGAACATTTTTTGTCTAAGAAAGTTATGTTAAATCGGAGTGTTCGACTCCATTCTAGTTGTTTTCGTAAAAAATACGTTTTTGCCCTTGGCGGGTTTTTCGTCCATTTCCTAACTTAACCAAACTCATTACTTAACTTTAACATTCCATTACATACATAATATGAAAAAATTGCCACTAAGAAACATTTCCCGACATCGGATGTTTCGGGTCCGTTTTGGTCATTTTTTATAAAATGACCATTTTACCCTTATTCTCTTTTCTGTCATTCATTCCTTGTCTAACTTTCAACATCTGAGCGCAGTTTCCATTCGTTTAAAGATTTAGCATCCCACCAATGAATGGTATTCTTGAAAATAGGGCTCATTTTTAGTCAAATCACATCATGACTATCCAAAAATTAAGGTCATCTTACCATAAATCCATAATCTTTCGGTCCTATATCCATTCTAGAATGACATTTTCCTGTAATTTTCCTCATAACATATAGATATCCAGCTTCTATCCTCCTATCTGTGAGGTTTTCGCTTTTAGACTTGTTGGCGTTATCTTGACAGTGATTCCCATCCAGGCGGTTATGAGCTTATTCGCATGTCTCAACTTAGCTATAGAGTGCTTAAGCTCGAAAGAATTGCATAGTCATCTAACGTCTGATTACTCTCAGGCACTCTCATTCCATAGATCACCGAAAATCACTTTCGAACCTCCATTATTTTGTTATCTTGATCAACTTTTCCTCGTTATACGTGTGGCCAATATCAAGTTAACTTCTAACAATGCGAGATTTGCTCAAATGGACAACATTGTTGGGCGCAAGGACATCATAACGTGTCACGAGCTTATCTTCTTAATTTTTGAGCCGTCGGCCATCTGTTGACCATCATTGACCATGTTTGACCATCGTTGACTTGACATCACTGATGGACAATGACTGTTGTTGACTTGCAGGAACATTCTAACACGTGACATTGCGTTCATTCATAGACCTTTGCCTTCTCATTGCTCATCCGGCTGTGCCAATATCAAAGGCAATGTCTGACATAAACATGTAATTGTTAAATACTAACTTTTCTTCTTACTTAACTTAACTTACTTTCTTGAGCTATGGTGTAGCGGACATATGATAGTGCGAGATGGGATGGCAGGATACCGCTCTGATACCGCCTATGACGACCCACCTTTTCAACCGTCACTTAATTTACTTAAAACATCATTCTTGAACAGTAACCTTAGTTACTTAGTAAGAAAATACTGAATTAATTTTTTTTTCTTTAAACATTCTTTTATTTTAAAACGTACTTAGAAACTGTCGCAACTTCTGTCGTCATTCAAGTTGAGGCCTTGCTCAACATTTACTTTTAATACCATTTCAAATCGTTTCTCAAAACTTAATAAGAAACATTTACTAAAACATGACTTAAAACTTAACTTTACAATTACATAAATCATTTTGTAAAATATGACTTAACTTTGAAAACATATCTTAAAACTTTCATTTTCTTAAAACTTCGTAAACACTTCATCAAACAATGGAAAACCTTTTCTTTAAGTAGCGGAAGCAAACAGTGGTGGTATCCATACCCAATTCTTCGCATCCGTCCTCCGCAGCACCCAGCTCTTCTAACGGGTCCTACTGGTCACCCATAAATTACCTACAGCATGAAGAAACTTTTTATGAGCTTGTGCTCAGTAAGTTCAATCTCACCTACAGCATGAAGTAAAAAAATTTCAAATACTTATTTATATGTTTGCAAATGTGTTTGCAATGGTGATATAAATTGTTTTTAAAAAGTATGTTTACATTTATTATGGAAAAAGTTTTATAGTTTAAAACAAGTTTGCAATATACTTGCAACTAATATGTTAAAGTACAACTACATGTAATGTGCATAAAGTTTTAAAAGATTAAGTAAAAGTTTGCAATGTATTTGCAAAAATTATGTTTAATGTATGTTTTGCATTTTTTTAATGCATGATGTTTTACAATTTGATAATGTTTTATTATACAAATTATGGTTTGCAAACTATGTTACGTTTTATATTGCATATGTTATGCAATATTTTGCATTTGTCATGCAATAAGTTAATAAGAGGGTAATATAAAGATAAAAAGAAAGTGTCGCACCAGCCTCTGTATTATGAGGTAATGAAATGAAAGTAAAAGTTTGACCTCCTAGATATGAGGTACATGACCTCGAAGTTCGATGGTCTCAAGTCTTCAGTAAGGGAAACATCATATATATGATCTCATGATTAATGAGTTGGTACGAACACTAAAGTGAAATAAGGAAAGTTAAAGTAAGATAATGAAAGATAAGAAAAGTTAAGGCATGAGAATAGAAAGTTAAAGTAAGAAAAGAATGTTCATAAAATGCTCATAATTGAAGTTCATAATTGAGCATAATTGGAATCATGCATTATGAATTTGCTTGTATTCCTTAATATAAAGTTTTACGTTAAATGTTTATTAAAAACATATTGAGAAATGTTTTTTTATTAAATGTTTATGAAAAACATTTTCATGTTTACAAGGAAAAGTTTATAAACAACTTTTATGAAAAAATGTATAAGAAATGCTTTATGAAAAACGTTTATGCAAACGTTTTAGAAATTCTTTATGAAAAACATTTATGAGAAACGTTACAGAAATATTTTATGAAAAGCATTTATGAAAAATGTTATAGAAATGTTTTATAAAAATGTTTATGAAAAATGTTTTAGAAATGTTTTATGAAAAATGTTTATGAAATACGTTTATGAAAAAGGTTTCAAAAGAAGGGTATTATGAGGGAAGTTTTTAAAGCATGTTTAATGTTTGTGAGTTTATATTTGAACTTACTGAGCGTAAGCTCTTTAAAGGTTTCTTCACGCTGTAGAGAATTTATGGGTGACCGGTAAGACCCGTTAGAAGAGCTGGGTGCTGTGGAGGGCAGATGCGAAGATATGGGTATGGATACCACTATAGTAAGTTTTCACTATTCAAAAGAAAAGGTTTTCCACTATTTTATATAGTGTTTTCAAAGTTTTTAAGAAAATCAAAGTTTTAAGAAATGTTTTCAAAAGTTTTAAGATACATCATACTAAATGTGTTATAAAATTATTAAGTGATGTTTTAAGCTATGATTTAATAAATGTTCCTTATTAAGTTTTAAGGAACAATTTGAAATGGTCTTTAAGGCAAATGTTGAGTGAGGTCTCAACTTGAATGGCGACAAAGGTTGCAATAGTTTTTGAATACGTTTTAAATAATGTTTAAAGAAAAAAAATTTTAATTTAGTATTTTTTTTACTATGTAAGTAAGATTACTATTTAAGTACGATGTTTAATGAAAGTAAAGTGAGTACCCAAAAAGGCAGGTTGTCACACGTCTAGCAGGCCAAAGTTGAAAAATTTTGGCAAGCTAGACCTGAATTGCCAGTAGGTCAAACTGCACAGCTTGGCAGGCCAAACTAGGGAGACCGGCAGGCTAACTAGGCATCGTGAAAATTTGTTATTTTTAACCCGTTTTCACTGTTTTGAACCCCGATAGAGATTTTAAGCTTTTAGTATCATTTTATAGACTTAAATGACACACTAGGATAGCATGAGATAGTTTAATAATATAGAATATCTTAAGCTAGATACTGATAAACATAGTTCATATATATTTAAGGTTGCTCGTGGTTCCGCAAAGCTAACGTATAGCAGATCGAGTCTGCTGTTTAGGACACTGACATGAATATTGAGGTAGGACTTCTACCCTTTTTTTCTTGGTAGCCAAGTTTTAAATGATTTTGGCCTCAAAAGGATTTTTATCAAATGTATTTAATAATTGATTGAAAAAGGATATTGGTTGTCTTCACAAACAATAGATTGAGGTGATTTTTATAACAAACCTCATAATGAATGTAAATGAAAATACTTGGTAAAAAGATATTTTAATAATTAATAGAAACATATAAATGGGCATGATGCCATATCAGAGATTGGGTCATGTAGCGTGCGACCTTAAGGGCAGGTCCCGAAACTCAACTGGGCCACTTCAGTGGTGATAACTATGATTTGCCTAAGAAAGATAAAAAGGTATTTTCTAGATGAACTGTTTTAATAAAACTTATTTAAATGAATTTATTTATTTAACTCTGTTTTCTAATTATTTCTTTGAAAATAAATTTTATATTTAAATTATTTATCTATTTTAAAACAAAGTCCTACTAAGCCTTTCGCTTATATTTTATTTGTTTTTAAATATTTTCCCTTGGGTTAAATACAGTTTAGGGCTGACAAAGGGTCCGTAGATCGGACTTGCGACTAGTAAAAGACTTAGGTAGGTTATTGTATAAATTAATCAAGACATGTATTATTTTTATTTCTCTTACTATTTTGAACTATGGTTGTAATTTAAATATTGTCGATACTATGTGTGTGCATGAGTTATCGGTGGAACCCAATGCGTGTTTTCTCTTTTTTATTAATTTATTTCTTTTTGTTTTGTTTTATCTTACTTGTTTAATTATTATTAATGTTTACTTAAAAAAAGGGTTTTAAATTATCACATTTTTCATAATTAATTAGATTCCTAAACTTGTGTTTTAACTAAAACTTCTTCTTAATTAACTTAATTAACCAGTTACGTCACCTTTCGTATGCTGGGGCGTGATAAAATGGTATCAAAGCCCTGGGTTATGAACCTTGGGAATTATGCACACATAGGTACGACAATGAAATACCACTGATAGTCCAAATTTAATTTTTAGAAGTAAGAGAAGGGCACCCAAATGTCGTTCGACAGCTGACGCTGACCTTTGAAAAGATGAGGGCATGGTGAGGGCCATGTTTGCCGCTTTCTGGTAGATGGTAGGAAGGGCAAGACTAGAGGATTTTGAGGCTAGTCGTTAGCATGCATACTTTAAGGAGTTTCAGTGTGCATCTATTCAGACCTTTGACGAAAATGGGGACCCGCGAGTGGTCGAATATTGGTTAGATTCGATCGTGAAACACCTAGATACCCTTGGCGTGCCAACAAAGTATCGTGTAGAGTTTACAGCCTTTAAATTCAAAGGTGGTGCTAATACTTGGTGGAAGCAAGCTAAACGCCTGGAGAACGACGAGAACATTAGTTGGGATAGGTTTGAGGAGCTGTTCTATGATCGTTACTTTCTGCAAGGATATAGAGACCAAAAGGCGGCCAAGTTTTACATATTGCAATAGGGTGATATGTTAGTTTGGGAGTATGAGGTAAAGTTTAATGAGTTAACCAAGTTCGCTCCATCTATAGTGGCATCGAAGCACAAGAAATGTATCAAATTTCAAGAAGGGCTTAAGGCTTCTATTCAACGATTGGTGGTTGCCTTGCAACTCAGGAATTTTGGTGAACTTGTGTCATTAGCTATATCTGTGGAAAGTGATTATATGCAGTATTGTAAGGACTAAGCAAGAACCTCTGGAGGACCATAAAGGAGTGACAGAAGGAGCACCAGCAGCCATCGAACTCAAGGGAAGAGTCAACAGGGACAGCAGGAGCAGCTATTCATCTAGCAATGGACGCAGCAATCCCTACAACTTCCATTGCCATTATTGCCAGTAGCCGGGACATATCAAGAGGAACTGTCTGATCAAGCACGCTTGTCTAGGACTTCAGACGGGAGAAGAAGCTAGTCGTCAGCCTCAGCCTCAAATTCTACCTTTGCCTCAGCAATTTCTCCAACTCTAGTTCCATCAGTTCTCTCCCTAGCAACTGCCATACCTAGCACAAGGACACCAGCCACAGAACTTCTAATGCAATGCCCCTCAATATCAAGCATCGAGTACAGCTAGTGTGCAGTCACCTCAATCGCAATAATATCGGCTGACAAACCCAGGACCTAGTAATGTTGGTAGAGAAAAAGGGAAAGCTCTAGTTTAGGTTCATACCATGACATCAGGGAGTTTGAATGCCCAGACCAGCAACACGGTTGTCGATGGTATGATTCTAATTTCTTAGGCCTTAGCCCATGTTTTATTCAATACTAGTGCCATTCATTCTCCCATTTAAAGCTCTTTTGCACATGTCTTGGGATTAGAGATAGAAGAATTTGATGAGCCTTTAGTTATAGCCTTACCCTTGGGGCAGGTCTATGTAAACTGTATATGTAAATCATGTAAAATAAAGAGTGGGGATGAGATTCTAAAAAGTTATTTGATTGTAATCCCCATGAGTTCATATGATGTAATCCTTAGGATGGACTGATTGTCTAGATACAACGTGATTGTGGACTGCCAACTTAGGAGAATGACCCTAGTGTCTAATAAGGGGACGATGATTACTTACCAGGGTGATAATGATTGAATAATGAGTGAACGTCTTATGAAGACATGTCTCAGAGGACGGAAGAACCTAACTTGTTACGCCTTCCTCATGAACCTAGAAGGAGAGCCCAGTGCATCAAGAAGAAGTGCAGTAATTCCAATAGTTGATGAGTTTGAAGATGTCTTCTTTGACGAGTTGCTAGGATTACCACCATATCAAGAGGTTGAGTTTAACATCAAGCTACTTCTAGGAACAACACCGATTTCTGTAGCACCTTTATCAAATGGTGTTAGCAGAGATGAAAGAATTGAGAAAGCAACAGCAGGAGCTTGCTAACAAGGGATATATCCAGAATAGCACATCATCGTGGGGAGCACCAGTTTTATTTGCTAAGAAACATGATGGAACCCTCAAGCTATGCACTGATTATCGATAGCTAAATCAAGTCACCATGAAGAACAAGTATCCTCTGCCTAAGATCGACAAATTGTTTGATCAGTTTGGAGGTTTGCGATACTTTTTAAAGATAGATTTGTGTTCGGGATACCACCAGCTTAGGATTAAAGAAAAGGACATCCCCAAAATAGCTTTCAGGACCCGGTATGGACATTTTGAATTCCTGGTGATGCCATTTGGATTGACAAATGCTCTGGCAACTTTCATGGATTTGATGAACAAGATGTTCATGCCTTATCTAGATCAGTTTGTGATCGTATTTATTGACGATATCCTGGTCTACTCTAAGACTTAGGAGGAGCATGAGTAGCACCTTAGAATCGTGCTTTAGACTCTGCGGTAGCACCAATTGTACATCAAGAAAGAAAAGTGTGAGTTTTGGCTGACATAAGTTAAGTTTCTGGGATATGTTATCTCCAAGCAAGGTATCTCAGTGGATCCGTCCAAGGTAGAAGCCATAGTGGAGTGGGAACGACTGAAGAATGTGGTAGAAATTTGTAGTTTCTTAGGACTCACAGGATACTACAGGAAATTTGTAAAGGACTTCTTGAAGATAGTAGTGCCGCTGACAAGACTGATCAGGAAGAATGTCATATTTGAGTGGGATAAAGAACGCAAATTTGCCTTCCAAGAGTTAAAGAATTGGTTGATCACAGCTCCGGTGTTGATTATTCTGAATAGTGAAAAGCCACATGAAGTTTACACAGATGCTTCAAGATGTGGACTTGGATGCGTGTTGATGCAACATGGACGCGTGGTGGCTTATGGATTAAGATAGCTACGACCTCACAAGCAAAATTATCCTACTCTTGACTTAGAGCTCACAGCAATGATTTACGTGCTAAAAATCTGGAGATGCTATCTATACGGGGCGATATTTTAAGTTTTCTTCGACCACAAGAGTTTGAAGTATTGTTCACTCAAAGAGACCTAAACTTGAGGCAGTGAAGGTGGGTGGAATATATGGAAGACTATGATTTTACATTATAGTACCATCCCGAGAAAGCTAACGTGGTCGCTGATGAACTTAGCTGGAAGTCTTGAGGGATTCTCGCTTGTTTGGCTCTTGAGGATTGGAAAAAGGACGCAATCATGAGTGAGTACGGGCTGTAATACTATGAAGATTATGGCCAAGTTTTTGTATACCATATAGAGATGACCCCAACTCTCGTTTAGATGGTGAAACAGAATCAGTGGCGAAACTAGCATCTGTAGGGAATCTGGACATGAATTCAGAATGGAGAGCAATTTAAAGAATGGAGAATACATGCCGATGAATCGCTATACTTCAGGGAGTGCCTAGCAGTTCCAGCAATCGCAGAAGTGATGAAGGCCGTGATGGATGAAGCCCACCAGTCTCAATTTGCCATTCATTCGAGAAGCGCAAAGATGTATCATGATCTAAAGAGATAATATTGGTGGAGAAGTATGAAGAAGGATGTCCGAGAATACGAGGCCAAGTGTGCGACTTATCTTCAGGTGAAGGCCGAGCACCAGAAGCTAGTAGGTCAGCTTCAACCACTTCCTATTCCAAGGTGAAAATAGGAGCACATCACGATGGATTTCTTACCAATTTGCTAAGGATAGAGCAAAAGCACAATGCAATTTAGGTCGTGGTCGACAGGTTAATGAAATCGGTGCATTTCATCCCTTTCAAGTCCACTTACTCGAGGAGAGTTCTCAGAGAATTATACCTGTAGAACATAGTTCGGTTGCACGAAATTCCTTTATCCATCACATCTAATAGAGACACCAGGTTCAACGCCAAGTATTGGAGAAGCTTTCAAGAGGCTTTGGGTATGGATTTGAACTTTAGCATGGCATTTTATCCTCAGACCGATGGGCAATCTGAACGGGTCATTTAGATTCTCGAAGATATGTTACGTGTGTGTGTGTTAGACTTGGGTTAGAATTGGAAGAAATACTTGCATCTAGCAGAGTTTGTGTACAACAACAGTTACCAATCGAGCATTGGCATGGCACTGTTTGAAGTGTTGTATGGACGACTGTGTCGATCACTGGTTTGTTGGGCAGAACCAGAAGACAGGATTATTTTTAGGCCAGATGAGATCCGTGATAGCAACAAGAAAGTCATCGTGATATGGGATAGATTAAAGGCAGCTCAGAGTAGGCAGAAGAGTTACGCGGATAGAAGACGTCGAGCCTTGGAATTTGAGGTAGGAGATTTTGTTCTCTTGAAGGTATCATCTCGTAAAGACATCTCACGATTCGAAATAAGTGGTAAACTAGTGCCAAGGTACGTTGGACTGTTCGTGATTACTCAACATGTGGGTGTAGTAGTCTATTGCCTAGATCTTCCTCCTAAAATTTTGCACGTTCACGATGTATCCCATGTATCGATGCTTCATAAATGTCCACCAAAGCAAAACAAGATTATTTCATTCTAAGATGTACAAATTCAAGAAGACACGACATACGAATAAGTGTTGGTTTAGATTATCAATGGAAAAATGATCAACTTGCATCGTCATGATATACCATTAGTGAAGGTCGTGTGGTAGCATCACAGGGTTGATGAAGCCACTTGGTAGTTAGAATCAACCATGCGAAAGTTATATCCACATTTAGTTTGTTTTTGAAACAACTTGTAATTTCGAAGGCGAAATTCTTTTTAGGGGTGGAGAGTTGTAAATTTAATTAAGTAATATTAGTGTATAAAATGGTAGATTAGTGTGCCATGATGAATGTTTTAAATTTAATTTGATTGTTTTATAAAATTTCTAAATTAATGTTATTTTTAATTATTTTAATGATTCTAAACTACTATTAATTATTTTTATTTGTTATTTTGAATTTTGAAACAAAATAATTTATCGAATGCCAAATGCACCTTTATTTTCAAAACCGTGGGTGGTATACAGTTTCCACACAGTGAAACCATCCACTTTTCTCTCTATTTATTCTCTTTCTCTCTTCCGCTCTCCCTCACTCTCGTTCTATCCCTCTCCTCTCACTCTCTTTCTCTCGTCTCTCTCTCTGTGTCTCTCTCTTTCTCTCCTCTCCCTCTTTGATTCAAAATTTTAAGTTCAAGCCTAGATTTTAGCTAGATTGGGGATCAAGAAACACGATCAAGCTACTTGAAACTTGTTTTAAAGCTCGAATTTAAGGTTAGTTTTTAAAATCTCAAACTTTTTTCAAAATTTTCAAGTTTCCTTGTATTTTGAAATCCAAGTTTATTTAAGCTTAGAAAACCCTTAACCTAAGTTAGAAGAACCTAAAACATTTAGAATCTAACCTTGGTTTGATTAAAAACGAATTTAAATCAAGTTTTTCCATTTTTCTCATTTTTGGATTTATTCAAAAATCTTTGCGCAAATCTTGTTTTAATGTGTTAAAAAGTAATCTACTATGTTTTTTCTATCAATTATAATCATTATTTACGCCTGGGAATTGAGAAAACAGGTTGAAATTAAGAATTGGAGCTCGAGTAGGCTGAGGCTCAGGTTTTGGAAAATTCTAGAATTTTCTAGTTTGGTAGGCCGAACTTGAAGTTCGGCAGGCCAGACCTGAATTGCCGATAGGCTAAACTGCACAGTTCGGCAGGCCGAACCAGGATGACCAGCAGGTCGACCAAGCATAGTGAAAGTTTCTCATTTTTTGCCCGTTTTTATTGTTTTGAACCCCGATAGAGATTTTAAGCTTTCGGCATCATTTTATAGACTTAAATGGCACACTAGGATACCATGAGATAGGTTAGAAACATAGAATATCTTAAGCTAGATACTGATAAATATAATTTATATATATTTAAGGTTGCTCGTAGTTTCGCGAATTAACGTATAGTGAACTGAGACTGCGGTGTGAAACACCGGCACGAATATTGAGGCAGGACTTCTACTCATTTTTTCTTGGTAGCCAAGTTTTAAATGATTTTGGCGTCAAAAGGATTTTTATCAAATGTATTTAATGATTAATTGAAAAAGGATTTTTATTGGTTGTTTTCACAAGCAATAGATTGAAGTGATTTTTATAACAAACCTCATAATGAATATAAATGAAAATACTTGGCAAAAAGGGATTTGAATAATTAATAGAAATATATAAACGGGCATGATGCCACATCAAAGATCGGGTCGTGTAGTGTGCGACCTTGGGGGCAGGTCCTGAAACCCAGCTGGGCCACTTCAATGGTGATAACTATGGTTTACCTAAGAAAGATAAAAAGATACTTTTTGGATGAACTGTTTTAATAAAACTTGTTTAAATAAATTTATTTATTTAACTCTGTTTTCTAATTATTTCTTGAAAAATAAATTTTATATTTAAATTATTTATCTGTTTTAAAACATAGTCCTACTAAGCCTTTCGCTTACATTTTATTTGTTTTTAAATCTTTCCCCTAGGTTTAATATAGTTTAGGGCTGACGAAGGGTCCACAAATTGGACTTATGACTAATAGAAGACTTAGGTAGGTTATTATATAAATTAATCAATGCATGTATTATTTTAATTTCTTTTACTATTTTGGACTGTGGTTGTAATTTAAATATTATCGATACTATGTGTGTGCATAAGTTATGAGTCGGTGGGACCCAACGCATGTTTTCCCTTTCTTTATTAATTGATTTCTTTTTGTTTTGTTTTATCTCACTTGTTTTATTCTTATTAATGTTTACTTAAAAAAGGTTTTAAATTATCACATTTTTCATAATTAATTAAATTCCTAAACTTATGTTTTAATTAAAACTTCTTCTTAATTAACTTAATTAACCAGCCACGTACCTCCCGTACCCTAGGGTGTGACAAGATTTCTCCACAAAAGTTGTTCGTCTCGACGTTTTCCATAAATTACACATTGAACTTAGAAAAGAATTTAGCCTTTAAGTGCTTCAAATATTTAAATCTTTCAAAAATATCCTTAAACACACTTTTTACACCTTAACCTTCTTTAACTTATTTCTCTAAGGTTTAATGTCATTTAAACCTTTCCAAACACATTATCAAGTACTTAATAATTGTAATAATCATGTCATAATATTTTCTTTTCATGTTATGGTCCAAAACTATTTTATCAAACACATTAAATGCTTAAAAATGCTTAAACTTTGTCAAAGTTAATCATCCTTTTTCTTTTTGAACATAAAACCCTAGTTTTTTTTCTTTCCGTAATCATCATCATCCTTACAACATGCCATAAAATGATACCATAATGTCCTTAGTATATGCCATAGTCCATAAACATTAAATCAAACACCTTATATGCGTAACCATATGGAAACATTAAACTTTTCAAGACTAAAGTTTAGGATTTTATCCAAGTATTTTTCCAAGTTTTTGCTCCTCTTCTTTGGTACTTGAAACTCTTCTAATCTACCTTGTTAGATTCATGACAAAATCCATAAAAATCTCACTAAATGTGACGACCTGCCTTTTTGGGCAATCACTGAACTTTCTTTAGCATAGTTCTTAAACATTGATCTTACTTATTTAGTAAGAAAAATATTGAATTAAATTTTTTTTCTTTAAACATTCTTTAAAACGTACTTAAAAACTATTGCGACCATTGTCGCTATTCAAGTTGAGACCTCGCTCAACACTTGCCTTTAAAATCACTTCAAATCGTTTCTTAAAACTGAATAAGAAACATTTATTAAATCATAGCTTAAAACTTCACTTTATAATTTTATAAAACATTTCATACAATATATCTTAAATCTTTTGAAAACATTTTTTAAAACTCTGATTTTCTTTAAACTTTGAAAACACTATATTACATAGTGGAACATATTGCTTTTGAATAGCGGAAACTTACTATGGTGGTATTCATACCCAAATCTTCGCATTTGCCCTCCACAGCATCAAGCTCTTCTAACAGGTCCTACCGGTCTCCCATAAAACTACCTACAACATGAAAGAACTTTTTATGAGCTTACGCTCAAAAAGTTCAAACATAAACTCACAAACGTTTAAAACATACTTTAAAGCTTTTCTCATAAAAGCCTTTTTCTTAAAACGCTTTTCGTAAATGTTTTTCATAAACATTTCTAAAAACGTTTTTCATAAATGTTTTCATAAAGCATTTTCATAATGTTTTTCATAAACACTTTTGATAAAATATTTAACATAAAACAATCCTCAGATTGCTCTTCATAAACGTCATTTATGTTTTCATAATCACTTAATATAAAACATTTCTTAAAATGTTTTCTATAGCATATAAATGTTTCATAACAAGGAAAACCAGTAAAATCAAAATGTATGTTTCCATTTATGCTCAATTATGAACTTCAATTATGAGCATCTTATGAACATTCTTTTCTTACTTTAATTTTCTATCTTCGTTCCTCAACTTTCCTAATCTTACTTTAACTTTCTATCCTTGTTCCTTAGCTTTCCGTATCTTACTTTAACTTTCTATTCTTGTTCCTTAGCTTTCTTTATCTTACTTTAGTGTTTGTACCAGCATCAATAATCATGAGATCATAAATATGATGCTTCCCTTGTGGAAGACTTAAGACCATCGAATATCGAGGTCATATACCTTACATCTAGGAGGTCAAACCTTTACTTTCATTACCTCACAACAAGGAGGCTAGTACGACACTTTCTTTTTATCTTTACGTTACATTCTTATTAACTTTAGTAGGCATATCAAATGCAATCACATCACATGCAAACACACTTGCAAATCATAACTTGTACTGTAAAACTTATTGCATAACAAATGTAACTTATTGCATAACAAATGCATCATAAAACTTATAACTTAAACTATAAAACATTATGCATTATCAAAACGCGAAACATACTTTAAATACTTTGAAAATCATAAATTGAACTTTTAAAAACATTATGCATAATATGCAAATAGACTTTAAACATACAGTTACAAATTCATTGCAAATCTTGCTTTGAATCTTTAAAACTTTTCGTATAATAAATGCAAACATACTTTAAGAGAAACTTGCATAATAATTGTAAACTCATTTATAAACGTATACATAAATATTTAAAAATCATTTATTTTATACTGTATGTGAGGTTTGAGACTTACCCGGACTATGCTCTAGCGTTCTCTATTCCGTTCCTTTTCCTTTCATTAGTCGGCCTCTGTGTCCTGATCATACGACACCCAACTAATTAATTAACTTTCTTTTTATCAATCTACTCGATTGATAATAAAACATAAACATTAACCATTCCTTCCTTTTAACTTGACTTATATACTATCCGTTTACCGTTGTCTTTACTTAATCTTATAAACCATCGGCTTACCTTTCCTTCACTTAGCCTTGTAACCCACCAGAGTTACTTTTCTTTTACTTAAACATCCCTTATTAAATTTCCTATCTCACTAGCGATTTAATTACTTAACGTATTACGGAACATTTTTCGTTTAAGAACATTATGCTAAATCGGAGTGTTTGACTCCGTTCTAGCCGCTTCCTTAATAATGACGATTTTACCTTTAATGGGTTTTTTCATTCATTTCTTAACTTAATAAAACTCATTGCTTAAATTTAACATTTCATTACCTACATAATACGAAAAATTCCCACCAAGGAATGTTTCCCGACATCGGACGTTTTGGGTCCATTTTTACCATTTTCATAAAATGACCATTTTGCCCTTAATCTTATTTTCTTTCATTCATTCCTTGCCTAACTTTAAATCCTTTAAAACTTAGCATCTATAATACTTACTGCCTATAGTAGTATAGGAAACCAACGTTCTCTAGTAAAAACCCAGTTTTCACACAATTTTATAGTTTTGGCCCAAAAAACAAAATATTTGGATTTTTGTCCCTAGAACCAAAAATAATCTTTTTAAACCATTAGTCTCCATTTTTCATGAGGAACATTTTTGCCCAAAGTACCATATTCAAAATCCTTTGAAAAAATGACATTTTTGTCCTTTAAAAATTTTTCAATTTTAATAAATTCTTGTAAAATTAAAATCTCACAAATGGTTGGGGTTTTTGATGAACTATTCATTATGCCTAACAGTTTCATCGAGATCTACAACTTTTGTGTTTTAACTTTTTCAAAATTCCCACTATACAGGAGTGTTCTTGGGTGTTTTTTAATTTTGTCGAGAAGAAACTTTTTCTTTCAATTTAGTCCTTGAGGCATTTTTGTAAAAATCTATTTTTAATCAGCATCTCTACCCTTGCATGGGCAGTTTCAACTCTTGTTTCAATCATTTTCTTGCCAAATCATCATTTTTGCAAAATTAGTACTAAAATTGCAAAAAAATTTTGCAAAAATAGTACTTTTTTCAAAAACTAACATTGTCAACAATTCAACCCTAAATTTCACAACATCAACATACCATAAATTATATTTCTATGGGATTTAATCAAAGCTTTGCTCGAAAACCCACATGATTTTTGAAATAACAAAAATCAAAACAAAATCACTAAACTTTAAATGTAAAGAATCAAATCTTACCCAATTAATACTTTGTGTTTCTAGCCCTTCAAGAGCTCCTTTAAAACCTTTTTCCTAAGCATTTCTCACATAAAAATGCTTTGAATTTAGTTTCCTTCCTTAACCCAAGAAAACCCATAAGAAACCTTGAAAAAAGTTAAGTTTTTTACCTTAAAACTTGATAAAATCCTTTGAACTTTGCCTCTTGAACTTAATTGGGGTTAATTTTGCAAAAATATGAAGTTGCAAAATTTTTGGGAGAGCTCATCCATGGCTACCGGTTTGGAGGAAGAAGAAAATGAGATTTTTTTTTTTGCTAAACACACATTTAATTCATGCTTATCCAATGGGGTGACTCACCAAGTAACCCATTTGTTCACCCATGTGGCCTAATGTGATTGGGCCACCTTTCATGGCATGGTGGCCCAATGAAATCCAATTAGGTGTGCACTTAGTGGGCCCCAAAATTTACACTGTATAATTGTTCACCATACAGTATTTTTATTATACTGTTGTAGTAGATCAATGCAAAAACATATTCCTAGACTGTATAAAATATTTTACTTGCCTCTGGTTTATTTTTGGAGGCCAAACATAACATTTCTTATTCCTCCATATTCTTTAAACAGTATTATTCCTATATTGCTTTAACTTAAATAGCCTAATTTCTATACTACATGACTTTAAATAGTTTAATTCTTACACTGCATTACTCTAATATTGTACAATTTTTCATGTTATTATATAGTATTTTTCTTTAAACTGTATTTTTCGTCTTAATATAATCCTTAACTTAATGCAATTTTAATGTAGTGAAAATACACGGGTGTTACACTAAAAACTCAGGCAAAACACTAAAACACATAAAATAAAACCTGAGTTTTTACCTCCAAAGTTGCTTTTGTTTGTTCTAGCATGCCTGAACTTTCTTCTAGGCTTAATTAGAGTGTATCTTTTAGCAAAATATTGAGAGAGATCAAGGATTGGTTGGCTGGCTTTTGGCTATGGAAAATGGGCATGTTTTTGGTTTTTTATGAAGCAAAATATAGAGACAAAACAAACTTTTTCCCAACTAGATCCTTAAACCACTAAACATTCATCACGGGACTAAATTGAATAAAAAATGGCCTCCAACACTAGGCCAAACCCAGTTCTAGCAAGAGAAATATGTGGCCATTTCTCCTCCTTTGGAGTGTCCTTACTTTTCCTTCATAACACATGCAAACGATGACAACACTTAGTCATTTTTATCACTTAAGTCCTTGAAAAAAATAAGACTTATTCTAGAGACCATTTTATAAACAAAAGTTTGCTATCCACCATTCAAGAAATCTGGCCATCATGGGGAGAAAGATGTAGCACATTTTCCATCTTTTGGGTGGCATTTGGTAGGTTCTTCATCCTTTTACACAGTCAAAATTTATACTTATAGTATTTTTCCTATATTGTCAGTATATTTCCCATACTGTTGTGAGCTTACACATCATTACCTACTTATCCATGTATTTTACATAATATAATTCATATACTATAGTTTCCTCATACAACACAATTTTACATTGCTTAACCTTTATATTATGTAATTTTCATATTTTTATATAGTATTTTTTCGTTTACTATACTTCTATCTTAAAATTTATTTTAATATCTTCTACAATAATTAAGCTTTCTAGCTTATTTTCTTATTATTCCTTCCTTGTTTACGACTATAGCCAGATTTTTTTACCTTAAAAATCTCATTTTCACTTTTATGAAATTTGTCATAAAAATCATATTTAACCAATAATTCTCGTAACATTTGTTATGCTATTAAAATACTTAACAAAATTTTGAGCGTAAAATTTAGGTCATAAAATTTGTATATTAACTACTTAACATAATCTTTAACTATTGCATATATAACACACTAGAAATGCTCAGATATCACAATTCAGGGCTATGGAGAGGTGCTCTTTCAGGGTCTCTAGCAAAGGATGAAAGATGAATTGCTGGTTGGGTCATGGCGAGCATGGTTAGGTAGGGGTAGATCTAGGTTTCTTGGTCGTGGGGGTAGGGCGGTGTTTCCTTAGGTGAGCACCAGACCTATCGGCCTTCTCTTCTATTGGTGACTTTGCTCTAGGGCTTGATGGTTAGATCTGTTATCTCATGGTGGTGGTCAATTTTCTTCGTTGGGTTTGTGGCAACCATATTTGAGATGTCTTGCTGGTTGTGTTGGTGGTGGGTTATAGCAGTTTTAGATTGGGATAGTGGTTGGTGGGTTGGACGTCGCCTCTCCTTTGCCTTTGGCTACCAGGGTAAATTTCTTGATTGGTTTCAATGTTGTTTCTTTAGTTTTTTTTTTTTCTGCCTATTAGGTGTTTGTTTTACTATTCTTCCTGTTGTTTTCATTTTGTTGTTGTTGGTTTTATCCTCCCACAAGAGTCAGTTCTTTGTAGTGTGTTCTAAGTTTTGCTTGTTTGTAGTGGCGTTTGTGTTGCATTTTGGTGGCCCATAATTGTTTCAATTGTTCCTACCATTTGTTGTGGGCCCATTTACCGAGCATAATGCATGCTCTATTATTTGCGTGTCGAGGTGCTTCCTATTCTTCTTGGGCCTCCAACGTGCGTTTTCTTCCTTCGGCATGAGCGTATTTGAACGTTATTGTACTAGTAGAACCGGTCTGTATTAAGGGTTACGTCTTGTATAACAGGGTTTGACACATTTGTATTTCTTCTATTTTGGAATGAAATCTTTTCCTTTCAAAAAAAAAAATCCATCATAGCCATTTTGTCATGCAGTTTAATGTTTATATATTTTCTTCTCCATGTTCAGCAATATGGCTAATGAATGTGAAGCCCAACCTCATGCAATGCTCTAGTTGATTATGACGACGACAACGGAAAATGTGAAAAAAGATGTACCCAAAATCAGTCACCTTTCTATAATACTAAATAGACCAGAATGTTGGGATTCATCTATAGTTGAGGTACTAAGTTAAGTTGTGCGTAAATAATGCTTCTTTGTGTTTTATGATACCATGATATTGTAGGAAAACGTGGAGACTCTTTTCCCTAGGTCAACTCATTCAAGGAAAGGCTGTTGAGACATTTGAGCATTGTCATTTGTGGACATAAACGCAAACAAACAATACGTGAAGACCTTTTTTCCCCCAGAAAAAGTGAAAGCCCTTGATTAGATAAGATCAAAGTGACAATTCGTTAGCATCTTACAACATAAATAAACTTGAGACCTTAGCCTCCACAAGTGGCCCCAAAAATACAAGTATGCAACATAAACCAAAAAGAGTATAGTGAAATCAATAGCTTAGACATAAATCTGCCACAAGTCTTTCAAAATTCAAATTCCCAACTTAGACTGCTCTTCCAAGATGGTATTAGCCGAGTCCCTAAGCTTTTGTGCCTCCTCATCCGTGAGATGCACATTGGTGACCCCTAACACACCGGCCCTCCCAAGCTGCGCAGGCAAGCTCAGGAACACTTCTCCACCATCAATGTCATAGAGTCCCTTGGCAAGGACCGACACTGGGTGAATCTTCCTCTGGTCTCGAAGTAAACTCCGAGCTAGGTTAGCCGCGGAGTAGCCTATTGCCCATGAGGTGTAGCCTTTGAGACTAATCACTTCGTATGCGCTGTTGATGACTTGTTTGTGAATGTTCTCTAGCGTTTGTTTCTCGTACGTTATTTGTTGTTTTTCTAAGAAGCTCAGCACCGGCACTCCCCCCACGCTAATGCCAGACCATAGCGCCACTGAGCTGTCGCCATGCTCTCCAACTATGTATGCCTACAACATCATATGTTCACAAGCGTTACATAATAGGTTGATCAATAAAAGACACCTCTATATGCATAATTAAGCAGTTGTGTTTTTTTAGCATAAGACCCTCCAAACGCACGCTTAATTGCCGTGAATGAACCATTTAATACAGCTGAATCACTAGCATAATATCTTAGTTAAGTTGGGAGTATTATTTATGTAATAGTGGATGATAAATTTAAGTAACAGTCACATACTAGTGTCCAAATACACCAAACACGCTTTCAGCTTGGTTCAAACTAAAGCTAATCCACTTGGAATAAATAATTCACCTTATCATTAATTGTTTTATTTTATGAAGAGATAAAATAATTCACTTGGGTTTAAAAAATTGCCTTACCCGTCAAACTTTCAGAAGCCAAAAAACATAAAGTTGGATTTTTTTTTATGGGAAAACAAACATTCCATAGTTACAAGGACCCAAAAAGTGATCATTAATTGAAGACTCACTTGCACATCCTGAGCATTGACGTCAAGGTGATCCGCAATGAGGAACCGGAACCGCGACGAGTCCAGATTGGTTCCCGACCCGATGACCCGATTGGAAGGAAACCCTGAGAGCTTCCAGGAGACATAGGTCAACACGTCAACGGGATTGGACACGATCAACAGAAGCGTCTCCGGAGAGTACTTGGCCAGCGGAGGAATGATATTCCGAAACAGAGCAACATTCCTCCGCAGGAGGTTCAGCCTCGACTCGCCGGGGATCTGTCGGGCTCCGGCGGTGACGATGCAGAGATCGGAGCCGGAGGTGATGGCGTAGTCGACGGAGGCGTGGATCTTGGTGCGGGGGAGAAAGGCGGCGGCGTGCTGGAGGTCCAGCATCTCCCCGCGGAGCTTGTCGGCCTTGGCGTCGACGAGGACAAGTTCGTCGGCGAGGTCCTGCGTGAGGATCGTCTGTGCGATCGCCATCCCGACGTTCCCGGCGCCGATCACGGAGATCTTAGTGTGCCGCTTGGTCGGGGACGGTGGTCCGGCGCTCGCGATGGGCCTGAAGAAGGCCTCCGACAAGTCCAGTCCACCGGGGCCCAGCGATGAAGTTGAGTCGCTCTTCTGCATTCTAAATCCCTTCTTTTTTTTGGAAAAGAAAAAAAAATTGTGGAAAATCTCTCTGTAACTCTAAGTGTAGGTGTCTGGATTCTGGTGGTGTTGCAGAGGATTGGGTCGAAGGAGTTCTGGTTTTATAGTGGGATGAAGTCATCAGTTATTCTTTCGGGATTTTTCAACGGTCTTTTATTATAATTTTTTTTTTCCAAACGTTTTAATCTTTTTTTTTTCTTTATTTGTAGTAACGAGTAATTTATTTTTTTAGAACAATTTTAAAAAATGTTATTGGGTTCCAGTTTGGCGTTTTTGAAGACTACTTCTATATTTTAAATATTTTACATAATTTAAATTTTTTTATTACAGATAATGTCTCATAAAATTTTAAATTTCTATTTAGATCTATTTTTATTACCGTAAATTTTACACAATCGGGCTGGTTTTGCATGTGAGCTTTTTGCCTTTACTTTTATTTTCCAATTCTACTAAAATGTTTTTTTAAAGGAAAATATTTTTATTAATAATCTACTAATCCCTATCTTCTCATTTGTATTTGTTTCTATTTATCGTCACACATCAAACCCTAGCAGTTTAATTAAAATAAATAATTAAGATTAATTACGAACACAAAAAATTTGTATTATATTTTTTAAAAATATTTTTAGTTAAAATATAAGAATATGATAATTTTAAACCCAATAAGAATAACACTAATATTAAATCATAGCAAAATGAAATTACTAGATTAACCTCAAATCTAATTTAAAATATAGAATTTGTCAAATACTGTCAGAGTCCCATCGGACCCTATAACGGTACACACATAGTACAGACATAAAGGAAATACAACCAAACCAAAGTTTATCAAAATATAATCAAAGAGTATGATTAAAGTTTCGTTATTACATGCCTTAACAAAAACAGAAAACTAACGACTCACATAACACTCTACTCAGCTATGGACTGTGAACCATCTAAAAGGGGAAAGTAAAACAGTAGAAATCATGAACGAAAGGCACAATATGACTTAATTCTAAATCATCATTTATAAAATAATATAAATAATTCTAGAAAATTTCAATGAATAACAATCAAATAATAATTAAATAATTGAATAATTAAAAAACTCTTATGCTTATCATTCATGTCATATGATTTATCTCAATGCATTTTTACTTACTGTGTACAAAGTCTAATATAATCACCATTATAGTGGCCTGGACTGGGTTTTGGGATATGCCCCTAAGGTCACTCTTTGCACGACCTCATCTCTGTATGGCATCATGCACTTAAAGCTCAACCAAAGGAGGATCTTAGATCGTTTGGTGTTTGAAAACCAATTAATCATTTTATTTCACTTAGTATCCTAATACCAAGATTTCAATATGCATTTATTATTATTTACTCAATATGCACATATTATTTGGAAATATTTATGTACTATTTAATTCTAAAAAACATTTTAAGAATATAAGCCGTAGCCAAAATGCTATTTAAAATCATGACTATCAAGAAAGGAGGGTTTAGAGTCCTACCTTGATCTTTAATACCAAACAGATCCACCCCACAGATCCCATCTCTCTAAACGTTAGATCTAAGAGACAAGGCGTAACCTTAGGTGTAAACTCAATTCATTAATGTTAAAACTTAGACATATTACATTAATATGCAATCCCATGGTTTCTTAGTACGCCTTCTCTAATTAAAATTCTTCTTTTTTTATATCATAATTAAACATACTTTAAAACACATCAACAATGGTTTTTGATCAATAAAACAAGTGAAAACATACTTAGAATTTAATTTGGAGCACAAGGGGTTTGGTGGCCTGAAACTGGGCTCCCTGGTGCAATATAGTCGACTGGGGTACACTGACTGTGGTCGACCGCATGGCTCGTGGTGGCAGGCTCGACCGCGTTACACTGATAGCGGTCGGCCGCGCGTCATAATGCTCTGTTTCGAGCTCTTGAACTAAAATTGAGTTTAAATCCTTCCAAACCAGTTCTAATGCTTCTAAAACATGCTCTAAAGGTCCATAAACATATTATGAATCATATAATCTCATCTCATGTACATGCAACTCAATTTCATCATTATTTATTTATTTTTCAAATTTATTCCAAAAATGGAGAAACAAACATAAAAACCATGTTCAATCCTTTCCCAACCAGGTTTTGATGCTATGTTTTAGTTCAAAAGAACACTTAATCATTCATTTCAAGCATCTTTTATGCTATCTATCCTTAGATAATCTTATGCAAGCATTAATTCTTCTCAAACATGTTCGGAAACAAAGTTGTTCAAATGGAAATAACAGTCAGACATATAAACACAAATTTGAACACAAAATTAGAGATGAAAACTTCATAATGCGAGTTTAAATCATTATAAACATTCCTAACCTCGGATTGATGGACTTGTCATGACTTAGATGGTTCCAAACCTGAGTTTTGCTTCTGTTTTGGCCTTTGGTGTCTAAGTTCTTTGGTAGCAACTAAGAAAGGGAGAAAAGAATGACGTGAAGGCAGAGGGGAAGGAAATGAGATGGTTATAATGAGCCTAAGTAAACTTTGGTTTCTCTAAATCAGAGAACTGTAAGTGATTTCAAGGCAAAAACTATGCTCAACATATGGTTTCTTGAGAAGAGTCTCAAGGCCTGAATATTTCACGTGGGAGATGTTTGAGTATCGAGCACTTGTTGGAAATTCTAGCATTTTTTGTTCAATTTTTTAAAATAAAAAGAAAATGTTATAATTTAATTAAAACTGATTTGGAAAACAAAATAATATATTAAAAATTTATTTTAAAACAATTTAATAATTGCTAAAAATAAATTAAAGCAAACAAAATAAATAAAATGCAATAAACAAGAAATATCACAAAAATGATTAATCAGAGATAAAATTTTAATTAGGCACATTAATGTATCAATTTTGTACACTAATTATGATTAATTAAAATTAGATATTACATTTACATTCCAAAATATATAGGAAATCTCCCTGTTTAGTTTTTAAAACAGGGCCAAATTTTTTAAATGTTTATAGAAAAAGGAAATATGCAGCACGTGTGATGTTTAACGGGTGGTGGTAATTAGATTCGTCATTTTAGCACGTGAAAATGAGTTATAGGTATATAATAATATCCACTAAGATTCACAGCAATAATTTAAAAAAAAAAAAAAAAAGAGAGTGGTAGAGAAAGAGACGTATATCTAGATATTTGTTTGTTTACTTCCCACATTTCTTGGGAGCCAATCCACGAACCCCACATTGACTCATTCTCCCAGGAATTTTCTGTTCTTGCTGCTTTTGAATTTTGATGTTGTCCTGCGGGGCAGCGACAAACCGCCATTTGCTACAAAACTATGGGCGAATACAACTTTGAAACCAGGTTCGATGATACTTTTCAAGTTGCTTTGGAAGATTCCCACCGACACATTAAAAGCTTCAGGTAATTTAAAAAAAAAAAAGAAAAGAAAAGAAAACCTAAAGAGTTTCTCCTTTCTACACAACCGTGTTATAATGGCCCCCACCCCACCCGTCTCTCATGGAATACACTGTTTCAAAAATTAAACAAAGCCCCTGTTTGGAGTCATAAACATCTTTATACTTCTAGAATAAATCAAACTTCAAAACCATGAATTCATTTTCAAATTAAGAAAATAGAAATTTCGAAGCAGAAAATAGAAAATAGAAATTGTGAAGCAGCCAATATTGAAATTTGGCCGGTGCAAGACTTTCGTAGTGCATTGCATTCGAGAGCTTAATTATTGACCAACTATGAGATTATTTCTAGTGGTTAGAATTTTACAAAAAAAATAAAATAAAATTATGTGACAGCATCACGAGAGGATGGGACATAAAATGAAATGTTAATTGAGACTGTTGGAGGTGAGCTTGGCGCTTCTGTTGAGAAACCTGTTACCCACAATCGGTAAATATGCTCCGCAAAATTAGTTAGGAGCGCATATCGAACCCCTTTGAGCTCAGTTCGTCTATCCAAGGTGTTCTTCAGGACCTTTCAGGCCGCAGCATTAACGATCTCCTTCTCTGGTCAGACACCAGCTCGGGTCGGATTGTTATAACTTGTAAACAGGCTACCACTTGCCACAAGAAGCCGATAGATGGCTATTTTCCCACCGTCGGATGGAGACTAATCCATCGACAGGAACCATGACACGTGTCTCCTACCTTCTGACAGGGCTTGATGTGACACACGAGTCGTAGGTAATGCCCACCTAACACCCGGTCTAAATGGCAACCTATATATAAAGCACATTTATTGTAGCTTAAGCAAGCGTGCTGTTTCCCAACTAACCAGCTCTTGTTCTCTGTCAAGCCACGCCTGCCTTAAGCGTCAGAGAGCCATTGTCCGATACCTCATCTGTGTCCCCCTTTTACCTCCGAAGCATCCCTCCTCTTGTTGTAGGTTCGTCCGAGTAGGCAGAGGCGAGCAAAGAAGAGCTGCCTGACCACGTTGCGCAGCCGTACGTGGTGTTGATTCATCGCCACTTATTGGTAAGCATCAACATTTGGCGCTAAAAGGAGGGCACCTATGCCTTCACTTTAAATCATCAGCCATAACTCACCGTACAACCATGGTGAAAATAGGTAAACCCAGGATGAGGGTGGTCGATAGGAGGGGTGGGGTGAAGCCCAAAACTGAAACCAAAACCTTCCTAGACCTAGAGGCCGCCCTTGAGCTACAAGGTCCTAGTCTGGTGGTTAGGGCAGCACAGCAAAAGCCAAACAAGTGAATGACCCGGTTGCCTAGGATTCTATCCAAGAACTCACAAACACTGTTTGGGTACTTACATAGCAGCTCGTGCAGCAATAAGAACAACATCAATTAGGCCCTGTTCTCCTTCCCCCGACCCAAGATGACCAAGCCAGAGGTCGAACAGGACAGGGGCTAGAAGGAACAAATGAAGCTGATTTCGAGCACTCCAAATGGTCCACAAGAGGAGTCTCGGTGAACAATAAGCTTGTCTAAAAAGGCCGACTTGGCCCTCAAGGAGGCCGAGGACAATCACCGCAGTGATCCCGAGCATCGGTATTTGATCAACTCAGATGCTAAGGAGATGTTCGACAGGACTGGCAACCCAGGATTGGCGACAAGGTTGAGGGTGGTGCCCCATACAAGGTGGAATTGTCTAAAGACACCAATAGTTGCTAGTTTTGGGAGCTACAACACCCAATTGACCAGATCTGCAACAACAGATTTGGGCTCGATTGGTCGAGATTGGCAACCTCGTGAATATGTCCAAGCACATCAATAAAATCTACCGACAATAAGATGTCCCGATCACTTTGATTGAGGAAGAGGCAAATAAGCTTGCTCGCCCACACAATGATGCCCTTGTGTGCGAACTACAAATTGCTAACAATATTGTCCGACGAGTACTAAACGACAACAGTAGTTCAGCTGACATTTTCTTCAAGCAGGCGTACGACAAATTAAAGATCAGTAATGCTATGCTCGTCCTAGTCCAGACACCTCTATATGGCTTCATTGGGAGAGAGCGTCAGAGCTGTTAGAAAGGTCAGCCTTTCGGTCACCTTTGGAAAGGGAAGAGCTTAGATAACGTGCATTGTCGACTTCCTTACCGTCTACAAACCCTCCCAGTATAACATCATTATCGGTCATTCGACCTTGAACGTGTTAATGGCTATGGTCTCCACCTACCATATGGTAATAAAATTCCCAAAGGATAATGGAGTCGGGGTCATTAGGTTACGATAGGTGGATGCTCAAGCTTGTTATGAAAATGCTATCACAGAGACATCGGCTCGACAAATGAGCATCTTAGCCATTTACAAGGTCGATGAAATCCAACTCCCAGCTAAGCAAATGCCTAGAATGCTCTTCGACCTTGACCCCCATCTACCAGAAGAGGAGGTGAGAGCCACCCTTGTGACAGAGTTGGTGCCGTATAATTTAGACCCCGAGCATCCTGACTGCATGGTCCAACTCAGTTCTCAGCTAAAGCCTAAGATCTAGGCCGACCTAGAAAAATTTCTAACGAAATATCGATATGCATTTGCATGGACCCACGGAGACATGCCCAACATTGATCCCAGCATCATCTGTCATCGACTAAACATTTGACTTGAGTACAAGCCAATCATCTAGCGACTGAGAGCTTTCAACCCAGAGAGGTACGCCATCATAAATGAGAAAGTTAAAAAAACTTTTGAAGGCCAGGTTCATCCGAGAAGTCCCATATCCAGAATGGTTGGCAAACATAGTCTTTGCCGAAAAAGCCAATAGAAAATGGCGGGTTTGCATTGACTACACTGACCTCAACAAGGCCTGCCCAAGGATTGCTTCCCACTTCCCTGGATAGATCAGCTCATGGATGCGACCGCTGGAGATAAACTGCTGAGCTTTATAGACGCCTACTCTGGCTATAATCCAATCAGGATGGCCGAGGAAGACCAAATCATGACCGCCTTCACCACCAACCAAGGGCTTTTTTGTTATTTGGTTATGCCTTTATGACTAAAGAATACTGGAGCTACCTATCAGCGCCTCGTCAACAAGATGTTTGCTTAGCTGATCAGTAAGACCATGGAAGTGTTGGGTTTTGTTGGATTTTATGATTCAAATACATAGCGAAAAATTAAAAATTAATTCCCATAAAACCCTCGCAAGATCCATACAATTCGATTAGATTGATAAGAAAGTCATAGAATCTTACCAGGATGACAAAAAGGCAAGATTCTCGAAGCGAGAGAGCAGGTTCACTCCGGTGACACCCTAACTCGAGCTTTTAGTAATCGGGATCGAATTCAAACGTTGTTACTTAGAGCAACGTCCTCTGCAGGTATCCACATGAACAGACTCTCTCAAAAATGAATTGGTGTGCTAGCACCCTCTCTTTTGCATTAAAATACTCTCTCTAATTTTAGGATTTTAATGTTTTTTGCCCTTTTTGAATGATAGAACACCTTCTTTCTTCTTAATTCGGCTAAAAACCCTAAAGCAGATATTATATATATATCTGTTGACTTCGAGATAGAGTCAGATTGTTAATAGGGTAGACTGTAATTCGAATATGATTCAGAGAATCTAGATAATGCTTGTAATTAGAATATGATTCAAAAAATCTAGATAATATAAGTAATTAGAATATGATTCAGATAATTTAGATGATGTCAGATTCAATGAACCTAGACATATCTAGTACATCGAATCTGGACATTATCAGGTTCATCGAACCTAGACACAGTTACCCCAAAATTCGTTATTGGTCTGTTCTAAGTGTGCGACCCTGTAGGTTCACATAACATTGGTAG